>JAODUP010000427.1:535000-807500 GCA_025642065.1 Paralvinella palmiformis | reverse complement strand
GCGGATAATACACAATCCCCCCCCCCCCCATATTACATAACCAGCGTCCCCGTGTACTGACTGGTAGGTCGGTTGGTCACAGACCTTCAACGACCGACATTGAAAAGTCTTCAGCGAAAACGGCCCCGCGTCTAAAACGGCACCCTCTCAATTTGTAAAACGGCCCCACTGGGCATACCACAAGTTACTAAGTAAGATATGTAATATATAATGTCAATGTGGTCAGTGTTATCAACTGATGAGAACCACAGTTGCGCGGTTTGTTATCAGTGAATTGCGTATAACAAAATACTGAACTGAATCGTATGCACGTATTTCAACGAATATTTCAAAAATTAAACCCATTACAGTTCCACATAACAGTTGCGCGTTTGGGAATCTGTGAAGTATGTACACCAAAACGCATACGATACGCAATGGCAAGACTGCACTTGGTCCGTTTACTCCCGTTATACAAGGGGTCGATTTTCGCTATAATTTCTGTGGCCGTTTTCGACACGGGGCCGTTTTCGCTGGACGCCGATTGAAATCAGAGGTTCGCCTGTGGCTGAGGGATGTCTTGCTTCTCCCATCTCTCGCTTGACCCATTTAGCCCGCCCGGCTAAAAGTGGCCGAAAACATCAAACAAAATTACGTTTTACATATTATAGACGACTAGGCCTATTCATCCCACCAACGCGTACCTACCTCCAATGCAGTATATTTTATTTCTATGGTGCACCATGGAATGTCTTTCTTTGGGTCTCGGCAGCATACTCTTTCCGCGAGCCTGGATCCAGAAATCTGTTTCGGGATCATACTCCCTAAATTAAATGAAAAAATCGCTGATTTACACTATTGCATTATACGGTGTGAACGTGTGTTATGAATATTTAATGTAATTAATATTTTTGATTAAATCATTAGATAGGGTAAATATTGCAGACTATAAACGACGCGGTTGAAATCGCCATTAATTAATTGGCCGAACTCTTATGTCGTGTAGACAACTTATTGTACAGAGTAGAATAGTAATAATAAGATTATGATGTTCACAGCGATATGATTGACTGAACTGAAGGTGCCTGGCTTAGTTTTATTATAACGACAGTGTATATTTCAGTGTATGAAACGTAGGTAATGAACAATAATTGTATGACAGTAGCGAGGTCAAGTCGTATTATGTGAGGTATTATCTGCGATATAATTATATTTATATAAGTGAGAGGTGTGTGTGTGTGTGTGTGTGTCTGCGTGCGTGCTCGCACGCCCACGTGACTTATATTAGAACATAACCTTGAATAACAATGACTCTTTGATATGTATACATATAGTTATGAAAGAAAACTGCAGTGTTGCTGGTTTCTTTTCTTCTATCCAGCCATCCATAGAAACAAACACATAAACATACGTGACACATATGGGTGGCGGACGATTTGACCAATGGACGTTTTGGCCTGGATGTTTTGGCCAGCTATTTTTGAAGAGAGAACATTTTGGCCAATATATGACACAGAACGTCTAAGTGAACAAATATAATATCTTGTGTTTATTAACTAAACATATCTTGAGCCATCTCGACAAAGAAAGTTACGAAATAACTGGAGTTTATTTACGCATTGCTTCTCACAGTTAAATATATGATATGGTGTCATATATATTACTTCTGTGTCCTTTTTAATGGTTTAAATTGTACATGGTTTGATATTCTGATTGTGTATTTTACAATATGTCTTTTCGGTACTGTTGTACTGGTTACTGTATTCATCTCTTAATTGGAAGTGTAATTAATAAAATACCTTTACAAAAGAATTAGCCAAAACGTCCTATCTCCAAAAAATAGCTGGCCAAAACATCCAGGCCAAAACGTCCGTAATTCGTACATAATACGTAAATACGTACATACACCTGGCTCTCTATCTATGATTGAGTATGACAATATCGTTTATCACTTGTCTCGCCCCGAACACATGGGCACGCTCAGCACTTGTCCAGGGGCCTCATGAGCATACTAATCTATGTGTGTTGTGACTTGCTGTCAATAAATAACTACTATGCTATACTAAACTATGAATATTTGTTATTATATTAAAAGTGGACGTCGGCATTCGCACCTGATATAATATCACGGTCACCTCTTCAACCTGACGTGTATGTGTGTGTGTACGGATCTCGACCATTTACATTTTTATTCCTGTGGGTGGTTGTGAAGGTAGGGGCCCCAGTGCTCTGCTTTTCCAGGTGGCCTATAATAGTGTTAAGGTGGCTCTCATCCGGGGGGGGCTGAATGAGACCGGATGCATATTATATAATCGTTAATTATTACTGACCAGAAGTTGATGTTAGCACCACTCCGGTTACCAATCCCACCAGACACGAAAATCTTATTCTGCGCCGCCACGGTGGCGTGGTCAGCCCTCGGAGAAAACATCGGCCTCAGTTCTGTCCAGGAGTCCGTGGTGGGATCAAATCTCTCTAAACTATCCGTAAATCGGCCATTACGCATCTCACCACCTGGAAAAAGAATGGATGGCACGTTATAATTATGGTTAGGATTAGCCGTCGCATTCTCGAGCTTAGTGGCTAGAACGCTGCATGGCAAACCCACCAGATTGTGGGTTCGAATCACGGCGAGTTGCCCCTCGAGTTGCCCAGATTAACCAACTCAACGGACAGGTCAACAAACCGCAGTTAACTACTTACCGCACACATAGATATATCCATCCAACGCCGTGGCCGTGTGTCGTGCCCGAGCCAGATTCATGCTAGCCAGAGGTCGCCACTGGTTGTTTTCCGGATTGAAGCGATAGCAATAGCGAAGCACGGCTCCCAGGACGTGCTTCCCGCCGAACAAATACAGATAGTTGTCCATCACCACCACACTGTAATCCGTTATGTCCTTCACTTTGTTCATCAGCAGCGTGTTCTGTTTCGGGATCAGCTTCTTCCTCCGTCCGGAGACGTCGATTAAGAAGTAGGCGAGTTTATTGGCGCCGGAACTGGTATCGAAGACGAGCAGGAACTCGTTATGGCCGTACGGGGTTGATGGCACCGTTGACCTGCTCAGTTCCGACCTCTTTCCGGCCGAGACGCCGGCAAACGATTTCCCATCCGGGGACCTCGTGTCCTGACTGGCGCTGTCTATCGTCATCGTCGAGAGATCGGAAGGAAGTCGGCTGAAATAACTTCGCGGAGCCGGATGCGACTGCATGGCGGCACCGGTATTCCACCACAAAGCCTTCGATTCTCTTCGCCTCCTTTTTTCAAGTCTTGATTTTCAGCGACATAATTTCAAGAACCACGCTGCCCACCTCTTAAATTGGACGATCTAATAGGATACATGAACACGGTACAAAAATACTCCAGATAACAATGGAATGAGATTTATCCGATAATGTGCGCATTCCTGATGGGATCCTTTCTGCCTGAAAGTAGCATTTTAGATGAACTATGACGGTTTCTGCGAGACTATTTATAAACCGTTTCAATTGTGGGTGAACATTTCATAGAACTTCGGCAGACACGTTATTCCAACTGAGGTAGCATTATTTCGAATTAGTCTAGCTACCTACCTACCTACCTACCCACACTCAGAAATATACAAATGAACCCGCCAACGCGCACACACTCACACGCGCGCGCACACACACACCCGTACTGCCATGTCTGGCGGAGAATAAAAACCAATCGGTGCAGGCCTCAACTCGACACTTAGGGTTGGTCGACGGCCAAATATAGGCCGGGATCCCCTGTCTCGCTCGGCCGCCTTTCAGCTAATCCGCTCGGCGTCGCTTGATTTCTGCCACGCGATGCTCGCATTATGGGATCAACTCTTTGCGGCATTCGTGACTGCGGCTCGGCTATCGATTAGGATAAATGACAAATGAGCGGTTTATTGTTTGCCTTCTGTTTATCGGGTTTCGTGGCGGCTTACGGCGTTTCCTTTGTCGCGTCAGCGGCGAGCCGAGGACGCGGTTTTGCGGTCGATCTTTATTTCGGTCTCGAAAAGAAAGAGATCTATGTTCGATAAACTGACGGCGCTCCTTAAAATCACCGCCCAACAAAGGTGTCGCGTTCGTCTATTGTCCGGAGGGCATCTCTCGCGACGAAATCGCCATTTTAACAGCTGATTCGCCCAGCCGGCGTAAATCGCGGATTATGTTCCGTGGCGTGATTTTCGAACGAAGCGATTTCTTGGTAAGCCGATCTCTCGCAGTTCAACCGATTTACAATCCTGTATAACAAGTCTGTGTAACAAATCTGTACAACTATGAGGAGATAACGGCAAGAATTAAATCAAAGGCGCATTAAGCCTTCTAGTGATTTTTTAAATCTTAAAATTATCGACCGAAATTAGCAGAACGTGCACTTATAAGATGTAGAATACTATTCCTACAAAGCTATTCTTTTGAATAAAACTAATCCGTTTCTTGTGCACATAGATCCTTTTTCACTCTAATTACTGCTGAATTGTTTATCCGAAGGTTATTGGTGCAAAACGGTAGATGAAACACCCTTCAAACAGGGCGTGCTCGTTATTTAAGCCCAGGTGCTAGAAATACGTCTCCAACCACTCTACCAGTTCGGCCACGGAGTTGCCCATGAAATCTCCACTAAAAGTATATAATCAGACCAGTACACCAGTTCGGTCGTTTCACAGATATTTTTTAGCGTTTATAAAACGTTACATTCCGAAATGCAACACTGAACTGAAATAGAACAGAATGACCTTAATAGGTCACTACAGCATTGCATATTAGATAAACAGATTTTTTCTACGTTGTGTACTCAACTATACATGCACACGATGTTATATTCATAAAATATTGTTATCTATTGATTATATGCATAGCCGAGAACCACTACGGCGTGAATGGGGCGCTTTGTTATCTAAATAATGGTTTGTTTACAAAATATAGTATAGATTATCTCGGGTTCAACCTAATGCCTTTATCTGTTATACTGGCTTTTATCTAAAAACGAGTTATTGCAAAAAGGTGTCACACACACACACACACACACACACACACACACACACACACACACACACACACACACACACACACACACACACACACAGACAGACAGGGACACACAGACACAGACAAACACACACACAGACAAACAGACAGTCCAACACGGACACACAAAGGCTGTCTGTAAGTTAACCATATTGTACATTTTTGATCCTATCAAAATTACCAATCTGAAATTGTATATATATATATATATATATATATATATATATATATATATATATATATATATATTTGTAATATTGTATCTAGACTCTTTTCGACTATTAAAGTTCAGTTAAAACTACTTTATCCCAGTTTTATTTCCAGAAGTTGTTAATATTTCTCAAAGTATCACGAAAATAACAACAACAACAACAACAAAAACTTGTAAACCTTTCCTCATATAATCTGTTTATGATTTTTGTTAGAGTGCAGAAATTGTGAACACTGCCAAAATAAAAAAAAATAAAAAAATAATACATCAAAGATTAAATAATAACAATATTATACATGTGTATATATATATATATATATATATATATATATATATATATCCAGCATATTGTGTGTGATAGACTTTACATTTAGCAGTTCAGTACCATTTATTTTTAATATGTGAGGGAAGGCTAACGATTTACAAAATGATTCTGCGATAATGTTGATAGTTATAGTTCCTTCCTTAGATTATTGTACCCTGTTCAGGCCTTCCATGTTTATAATTAGTCAGGTTCATCCTCCTGGGTGTCGGTAAAGGTGACAAAACCATCGAGGTCACTTCCTGTGACCTTTTATCGGGATATGTCGTCTAACCGTACTTACTCATTAAGTGTTTGAGCCAAAAAATGAAAGATTTCTACTACATGACTAGCTTATCTTGTCTGGAATTATTTTTATAGAGGCGTGGATTACACACACACACACACACACACACACACACACACACACACACACACACACACACACACACACACACACACATATATATATATATATATATATATATATAATTACATCGACGAGAATAACTCATCTAACAGGATCTGACACTACTACTACAAAACATCATTCACTGACTACGTTTTTTTTCCAAACTTGAATCTACCTAAGCTCTCTTTTCAGACACACAGTGTGTCTATCTGTGTGTGTGTGTGTGTTTGTTTGTACATAGCCTGCATGTAGCCGCTTTCATGTGGGCGTGACATATTTGTCGCGTACGAAAAGCGAAATAGCTGGTTCCCACAGGCTGATGAGTAGACCAGACACATGCTTAGGTATACCCACACATCTATCAATATGAGGAGGTATGGAACATCTTATTTTTAGATTAATGTACGTATTTGTATTTAGATTTTTGATACTCAAACACACACACACACACACTCTTATATATATATATATATATATATATATATATATATATATATATATATATATAACATATAATATAATGTAGCTATAATTGAAAATATCTATATAAATAAAATCGAATGTGTGTTTTGTGTGTTTGACTATGTGTTCGCCCAAAAAAAACTGATAAAAGAGTCTCAAACGGCGTTGAATATGATATTGGTTGGGACTATAATGTTAAAATTCTTTCTTATTATTATAAAAGCTTTTAGGTCCGCCAGCTTTTCAGCTGTAAGCAAAGCGATAGTAAATTTGTAATACCCCGCAGTATATGGAAATATATCAGGCTTTATATGCCGGGCTAAATCGGGTGGTTAATATAAAATAAAAATGTAAATATAGTCATGCATAATTAATAAGTTGAAGAAATAATTAGTAACTACTGAAGAACAAATGAAAGGTGAGTAACACTGTGTTAAAGACAAATATGTTATATATTTAATATTCCTCTTTAGTGAATTACAAAAATTCTTTTTTACAGAAATTGGAATCTAGATTAATGAATTTGGAATTGATCACGTCCACAATAATTATTTACCATTTAACTTTTTCTTTGCCAAAAACGTCTCTACTCCCGAATTGAAATTGATTCGTTTCTGGAATTTGGAACTTATCAAGCGCGAATTTTGTGGAATTGGATTTGGAATTTAAAACAATGTAATTGACCCCATGTCTGAAATACAGTTAGGAAGAAATACTGTTATAATGGACTTAGGTTTGCCAGGCAGCATTGTTTATATTAATTACACTCGATATTGAAGCTGTTATATAGAGAGATATGTATGAAATATGACTGTCGTAAGCATGCCAAGTGTTAGAGTGGTGTTTACCAAAGCGGAAGGAAGACAAAGTTCAATCCCACAACGTGCTATTGACAAACAACACACTAACAAAAAGTCCACAACAACTTAACAGTGATAAATACACGGTGACTGTGCATATGTAACCAACACTTAGCCCTAACAACGAGGGAGATGGATAATTAGTTAATTACTACACAGCGAATACAGATCATCTAGGAGCACATACATTTTTAACTAACCGACTATCGGGCCAATTGACAGTTGGCTGTGAAGCATTGTCTAAAGACGAAATGCGATGCCATGCAATTGATCTACTAGTAGTCAACCAGACTATATGATATCCCTTGACTTTATATCGCTGGTGAATTCAGTACGAAAGCTAAACAAACGAATTACGAAATTACAACACCCTTTACAAATAGTTTACCTGTGATGACTCCGAACTCTCGAGTTGGCAATTTAGCAACGGTCAAAAAAGCAAAACCAAAGGCTGCCAGACTGCAGCTGGCCATGGTAAAACCTGTATGATTTCACCAAAAAGGTTGGCAGCTGACACTTACTGAAAACTACCACCTGAAAGAGATTGAGGTAAGACCTATCAAATTATCATAAATATACATCAGTATATACAACAAAAAAAACATATTTACCTATGACTACATAGGTATTCAGATTATTCTACACGTCCAGGACTATCAACAACATTAAAATGATATTTACCATGCTCAGTGGACTGTAACTGATACACTAGCATTTGTTGAATACGAATGTTTGTTAAGACTATCAACGTTTCAGCTCCGGTTGGTGACGTATACGGTATGGAAAAATGTATGCGATTCACGACTATACCGAAGGCGCGTTTTGTTTTGCATGCACTCCTTTTGCTGGTCAAAATTGATATTTGGATAAATGGTAGGCTAGGTATTGCGTGCCACCAAAACGAATCCTACGACATTATGGCTGTGGCCGCTCACCTCCTTATCGATAACTCCCACGAGAGCAGCCTCGTCACACACCACGCCCAAGTCGACTACCTTGCCGCCAACAGGAGTCGTAAACACATAGTCCCCTCCTTGGTCTAACTGGTAGCGTGATGGAGCAAAGATCTCTAACATGTGAGCTCGAAGGGGGTTTTTCATATTTGACTTTGCTTCTTAACCTTTGGAGGTCACTCGGACCATTTAGCCTACTATGTGCACAAAAGTGGCCGTAAACATCGATCATCATCTTTTCGAGGGGCTTCCAACTTTCGTGGATGACGTATAGTACTTCTGGTATCTGCGCTGCCAAACCCGCCTTGTCTCCTGCACGACTGATGACGTAAGCGGTGCAAAAAGGGTCGTCCATATGCAAACGAACACCATCCACACAATCGAGGCTAGAGAGAGAATGTCAGGAAGAGCGCCATCCGCGAGACAATCGCGCACATCGAACTCGACACACGGCTGCAGGACGCGGCAGAAGTGGCTTGAGCTATATCCTGGCCCTTTTTATGGCTACGACCTAACCTCCATAAACTACACACATGATTTCTGCGGCGTTCTGGACAGTCTTTGGAAAATGCATACTACTTACTCTACATATGCCAAAAAGCCCTAGGAAAAGTAGGAAATCTACAGCAAATTCCTGGCTTTCTGTTTGCAGAACTAGACAAGTGCAAAGACACATAAAAAAAATAATGCCGCCTCGATGAAAACTGTCCTTGGACCAGATCCAGGAAATCCGGGGCAAGCTACCAAAAGCGGATGGAAAACGAATGTATGGTAGGCGTTACCAGCGTTCGAGCAGGTGGAGGAGTGGGTAGACGTACTCGTGCCGACAGTCCAGCTTGAATGCGAAGTTTAATACGGTACAGACATCCATTCATCAGATGAGGCCGTGTACAGAGACGACAGACGATATATTTAGTGCAGAGGAAGAACGAAACGAGGCGCTGGAAGAGGTTCGCGAAGAGGCCCCGAAGCAACTGCGAAATATGAGGCAGCAGTTGATTACGAGCAGAAAATTGATCTGGATATCGCTTTCGGCCACCTTGCTCTGGAAAGTGATCGGAAAGACTTAGATTGTAACGTGTAAGCCTTGCAAATCTTGATTTTCAAAAATTTGGCACAATAATAAAATTTAGCCATTTGGAGATTTCATACCTCACAACCCAGATCCAATGATAAAACATCCCCATATTATAAATAATAATAATAATTTATATATCGTCCTATCAGCAAGATTGCATTATTATTATCCCTGACGCAAATCTCTTTCAACCCAGCACACATCTCAACTCCCAAAGGAGCATACAACATATGCTGCCATTAAAGGCGCAAATCTTTACTCAGACACATAGCCATCGCGTCCTTTCGGGTTCTCATTTCTGGCTGAGTGAACCAGTCGCCACATGACAGTATTGCATCTCTGGACCTCTAATCCGCGACCATTCAGGTATGAGCTTTATGTTATAACTAACTGCGCATAGGTTCGACCTTATTATATATATATATATATATATATATATATATATATATTATATAATTATAGTATGTATAATGTGTGCGTGCGTGCGTGCGTGCGTGCGTGCGTGCGTGCGTGCGTGCGTGCGTGTGTTTAAGTTTTCGTATCATACAATATATTGCATCGTGTACATGTCATCTTTCCGGTGCTTGCTGAGTCTAGACTTAAAAGAATTTAGGGTAGTGGCTGTAACAACATGTTCTGATATCGAGTTTCAGTCCTGAACCATTCCCTCGTCGTTTTTTAAGTAGGAATGATGAGAGGATCAGGGCAACTAGCCGCTGTTCATAAGACAGGTGCTTCAGATGTGGGACTAACTTTGTTGCTCGACGCTGAACCTTTTCCACTGCCAATTTGTCCATCTGGTAACGTGGATGCCAAATATTGTTCCTATATTCCAGGTGAGGTCTGACAAGTGCTTTATTCAGCCTTGGCAGAGTGTCTTCATCTAGACATGAGAATGTCTTCTTGATGAGCCACAGCATTCTACAGGCCTTGTTAACAGCAAATGTGCCGGTGGAATTTCAGCTCCTTATCAACATAGACACCGAGGTCCTTTTCTACTTCAGTTGACTGCAACTCAGTATCTCCCATATTATAAACTACTTGTCTGTTATTCCTCCCGAGATAGGGGACCTTGCACCTATCGGCGTTGAACAGTAGTTACTACTTCAACGAGTCATTGACGATCCGCTTGCAGTTCGTCGCAGTTAGTCTCCGAGGAGGATTCCCTAGAGGCCTTCGTATCATCCGCAAATATACGTGCTGTATAGGTTATTGATTAAGATGGCAAACAGTATGATTCCGAGAACGTTCCCTTTAGAAAATACCGCTGAGTACCTACAACCATGCGGACAGGCAGCTATCTATCTCTACATGTTGCTTACATTCAGTCAGGAAAAACTTGTATCCAGTCCAAGAGTTTGCCGTTGATTTCATATGCTGCTATCTTAGCATGGAGTCTCTGGTACGGTACAGAATCGAACGCCTTCCGGGAATCGAGGTATACTACATCGATTGAGTCACTGGAGTCGAACATTTCAGTCCACCGTTATAAGACTGTGAGTAGCTGGGTCATACATGACCGCCCCGAGACAAAACCGTGTTGGCCATCACAGAATAATTGATTATCCATCATAGGATGTACCAGGTGGTCACATATTATTAATTCCATGACTTTTCCTATTGTGGAGGTCAGACTTACTGATCTGTAATTTCTAGCACATGATCTTTTTACCTTTCGTGTGTATTGGCGTGATGTTTTCAATTTTTCAGGCGGTGGAATATCGCCCCTCACGAAGTAATTTATGGAAGATGACATTTAGGGGTGACGAAATGACACCAACCCTCTCATTCAGGACTCTTGGGTAAATTTGTCTAGTCCAGGTGCCTTAATTACTGGGGTCAGCCTGATACCGACCCGTTATACATCATTACGTTAGTTTGTTCTAATGCATGTTCTAGTGTAATATTCCATTTGACTATAATAATTTATTTCAACATTTTGACACGCATATATTTTTTTATTTATACAGATCAGATGCTGTAGTGGAGAACTTATATTTTAACTAGACATAAGCAAATATAGAGGATAATACCAAAAGTTTCTTCGTGGATCAGAAAACAGCTCTTCCCAGTAACAGTCAACGACAGCTAAATGTATATGATACAGACTTAATAATGAATTTAACATCCCCTTTAACAATATGTTATGTGAACCATTTTTTAAATTGCCGTCTCTCTTTCGTTATTTTTAATTACATTCATACATATTGAGATTATCCCTAACGCCTTCCCAAATGTCAGTATACTGTTTATCAAATAACATATTCCGTTTCCGTTGTGACAATACGATATATTTATAACTTTAAATGTTTTCCGTTCTAGAGCTAACTTCACCACATATTGCTGTACTAAGTAGTTCAGGTTCAGTTTTGATTATACTGATAATGTTTACGGTGATGGTCTTTATTACATGTAAATAATTAACTGTTTTTAGTTTATGGTATGAACTAATTGTCTTGTTGTTCTTTTTTTAATAAATAAATGCTTAATATTAGGGCGCCTCCATTGTCTAGCGGTAGCGTGCTGGACCACAGATCACTACCACCCGTGTTCGAATCCCGGCGTGGGCATATCTGAAGGTTGTTTCGTCTTTCACTTCGTCTCATTACCTTTGGAGGTCGCTCGGCCTATTTAGCCTACCCTCTGCACAAAAGTGGCCGTAAAACATCAATCATCATCATCGTCAGTAATATTAGCCTCTGGCTAATGTTAAATCTGTTCAAACACTGACGTTAAATAAAAGTAATTGTATTTGTATTTGTGCAATGCAGAAGTCCGGCCACGTCAGAAAGGCGTGGAATGCGACGGCTGTAATCGTTGGCAGCTCAGGACATGTAACACCGGTGTTACCAGGACTGCTTATAGAGAAGCATGTCATTTAGATGCGATAGATTGGCAGTGCCGCCAGTGTCAACACCCAGTGCCACCCGTGGAACCAGAACCACCAGTAGAACTACCAGTAGAACCAGTACCACCTGTTGCTGAGCACCGCAGTCTTTATGCCGGTGACGTGGGGGACGTATAATTGTAACGTCATGGCCGGTTGTCGAATTAATTTAGGTAGGGAGAATTAGTAATCGCCCGTTCGTGCCGCTTTAAGGTTTGTGGCCGACCAATTGTGGGGTCAATGCGTGCGAAAACATAGTGTTCCTATTGATTGATGTGCGAAAGAAGTTGGTGGTCACCCGTTCCGTGCCGCTTGGGGATTTGTGGCCAGCCGGTTGTTGGGATCGCACGGGTGTAGATGTCAGAGCCGCGGGGTTTGTACTCTATTGGTGTTTTCGTGGTGTGGGTTGAATGAGTGAAAGCTTTGTTTGAATGTTTGTAATGGTACCGTCAAGTCAGCGGAGATTGGGTCAAGGGACATGCGAGTCTCCACTGGACAACATGCTGATTGTGCTGGGGGTCCCCTTTATATACCTATTTGAATGTATGGGAGGAGTTTTAGTGGGGGATTGTTCTCGACTCGGCCAAGTCGGCGCTGATTAGACCAGGTGACCATGCGGGGTCTACCGGACAACAACGCTGACGGTGCTGAGGGGACAATTTCCTATAAATATCTGGATTTTAGTAGATTTCGGGAGTTTCGATAAGAGTTTCGAGAAGTGTATAGTTTTTGTACAGTTTTGAGTATAGAGAAATAAAGTAGATTCGAGACCACATGAGTTCGGAGTTGTGAAAGAGAGAACGCCGGCTTCCCGGACCTCGGTACTTTTCATAATCAGGATCCGGGCACACACGCCCTCTGTCGGAACTTAATGTATCTGCCCCTGCTACCACGCGAGCACGTCACCACCATGTTCCAGACGAATCCGGGACATTTAGCCAACGGACACTTAGCCAACGGACACTTAGCCAACGGACACTTAACCAACGGACATTTAGCCAACGGACATTTAGCCAATATTTGCAGGGGGGACATTTAGCCAACATTCAAAATTTTTGATTATGTTTATGTAAGTTTTCATAAATATAGTTGTTTCAATAAACACAAAACATTGTATGTAATTGTATTTTTGTAATTCATTGTACAAATGTAACAAACACAAAGTGATGTTTCATATTCTAAAACTTGCAAACATGGATGTTACATATAGTCTACAGCTGTTATATTCAATCGTCATAGTGTATGTAATTGAATTTTATTCAATTCATTGTACGAGTGTAATGATCACAAACAAATGTCTTATACTCTAAAATCTGAAAACACAAATATTGCAGATAATACATTCTTTATTTCTGACATGTTGTCCATAGGTGTACATTGTCAATATTCCTACTATTAAGTCTACATCGTATAAAATATATTTGTTTGTGTTATCTATATTCTTTCCATATTTTATATTTCTTAACTGGGCGCTAAGTATAAATATACTTGAATAAAATATTGAGTCATTTAAGAACAGAAAAAAACCATAGCGAGCCATAATAATCTCATTTAAATCTATCGCTCAAATAAGTATTTCTTTATAGTGTCTGTAATTAACGGTATCCGGACATTTAGCCAACGGACATTTAGCCAATGGATATTTAGCCAACGGACATTTAGCCAATATTTGCAGGGGGGTCATTTAGCCAACATTCAAAATTTTCATCTTACATCTACATGTATATTGTTATATTTTTGAATTTGTGTATGCTCTGCCAATATTATGTGTTGTTTATGGATGTTGCAAATATAGGCCTATCTTTAGATAAGATGTTAGCAACATAATAATTAATGCTGCTTTTTGTACAATTTGAATATTTATAATTAATGTATACTGTTTTCTCCGTTATTATACATAAATATAAATAATGATATGCAACATGCAATATGTCAGGGTTGGGAGGTTTTTTATACAGACGTTATTAACACCGTTAATTAATGTTTATTAATGTCATGTAAAAAGTTTTTTTACAGTTTTTTTAGCTTTTTTTACACTGACTTGTAAAAAACTCAATTTAAATAAAATGCAGCTATTAAATAGGAGAAAGCCAGTCTGAATTTAATTTGAAGCAGTGTTACACTTTCTCATGATCGTAGTGTTATATCACATTGATGCATACCTGCTTGTTGGCTTAAATTATTGAACTAATACTGCGATTATTATTTGATATCCAGCCTTTAGTACTGTTTAAAGGTGGAAGGCTAGGGAATTCCACCTGGGAATTTTTTTTACATGTTGCCGTTGGAAATAAGAAATGTGCAAAGTGCAAAAAGTGTAATCATCAGCAAGCTAATAATAGTCCACTACACAAAATGTTCAATGGGTTCAGTTTCATCAGCATCAATTGAGCAAATATTTTCAAACTTTGTAAATATTCACACTAAAGTGCAAAATCTTCTATGCAGCAGTAAAGCTTTTAAGGTGGTATTCTGCTATAGGATTCTCAGAGGCAGTGCTGAATTAGACTATTTAACTGTTCAGATAGACAGTATTTAGAACAATAAATGTCATTATTTGGTTATATTTCTACTATTCATGTAGACATTCATGTGTCAAATATTAGGGTTGCTCACCAAACAAAATGAAAAAGTGGACACTTGCTCACCAGTGAATTTTTAATGAGGTAAAATTTAAAAAATGAAATGATTTTTAATTCAGAAATATATTTCTTAGCATCATATTATCTATATAATTAATGAGCTGAATATTACCAATTATTAGAGAATTAAAGTTCAGAGCAACTGTCCGTATTCCAAATATTGAGTAGTGTGCTAATAAAAATGTATGTATGTGAAAGACACTATCAAATAAATGGGTCACCTAGTGCAAATAGATCTGGCTTTGTTTAGTGCTTCTGTTTGGTGTACCTCCAAGTTGACCAGACCATCCCCAATGACACTTCTTTCACCTGGAACCAGTGGCTTCTATAGGCTAGTAGGATAAAAGGGCCCATGGGCAATTAGATCTGACTTCCTTAACAGTGATTCTGTTTTATGTACAATCAGAATTTGTTGATCCGACAAAGTTTGTTGCATGACAATGTATGGGATAAACGAGAATATGATTATCGAGTCCGTGACATACCGGTAGTCTCTGTCACACATTTTAAAATCATACAGATATATGTGCGTATTTAAACCAAAATTCAATAACTGTACGCAAAACATGGAATGGCATTGAAGCCATTGAGCATTTTGGCGGGCTGGTCAGCTCGGTGGTCGGGTGTGGAGAACGTGGCGCCGCCAAGCGATCATATAGGACATACGGTATCCACAAGGTTGCCTCTTAAAATAGGGGTCAAATGTTGTGGTTAAATTTTGGACTGACAATGTCTTACATTTGGCAAGATGAGCAGGCACTCATCATATTACTCTCGTATATTTTGGTTATTACAGCGGTAGTTCTATTCATTGCCCTGCTGTTTATTGACGCGCCTTACGGGCGATATTCTGGTATTGCATGGGGACCTGGAGTGTCGGCTCGTCTTGCCTGGTTTATACAGGAATTGCCAGCCTTCTGTATCCCTGGCTATTTGTATTTATATACACCATCAAGGATCACGGATACAGCTAATTTTATATTGCTGATGATGTACCTTGGGCATTATTTGCAAAGGTCAGCGTTTGTTTACATTGGAGATTTTTAAAACAATTTCCTTGTGTGCGATAATAGGTTTATTCTAAATCTAGTTTATGATTTGTTCACTGAAAACAAATTCTTACGCCAATCTAATATGGAACATGTTGTATTGGACCAATGAAATAAATGATTATTTGCCACGAATTCAACGCATTTCTATTCTTATGAAACTACATTCACTATCTAGAGTGAATAATATTTATAAAGACTAAAGTCCACTGGACCACTGTAAAACAAATATGAAATAAGTTAGTATGTTGATTTTGTGTGAATCTTTGTTATAGTACAGATTAATTTATCACCAATTTAAACACACACGCCTTATATATATATATATATATATATATATATACGATATTCACTATATTACAACAGGTGTTTTATATTTCCATTACTGATCAAAGGTGGCAAGCCAACACCAATTTTGATACTTCTTTTATCATTTACTGTCTGTTGTTATAATGGCTACATCCAGGGATGCTATTTGATCAAGTACGCTGTACTACCTCAAAACTGGACATATCACCCAATGTTTTTAACAGGTAAATGCATGGACAACTGCTATTTCAGTTACCAGTTTATTCAACATCATGACTTATTATTTAGATGTTATGTTTATTTAGATATTGTGTTTATTTCTCTATAAAAGACTTCTCATTTCAGTTTAGGCTTAGGTTATTATTTGTATCAGGACCCCCTCCTTACCGTATGGATCTATATAATCTAAGAGCTTCAGGTCGCCTTTTTGGGTGGTTTGATGTAATGGAAGGGATAACTGCATTAAGCACAATCTAGAAGTAATATCAGATAATTGATATTTCTAAGGATATAAAATTTCTGTAAGACTGCAAAATTTACTCAGAAATTCCAACTATTAAGCAGTAAACATTAATTACTGCACACGTTTGTCTTTTAGTTTAACTGTCAATTCATAATTAGTAATTATCATAAACCTTTTACTGAAAAATGCAGCATTTTGCTAATTTTTATTTATATTCTATAATATTATTAATAACATCAACATGTACCATAAATTCATTTCAAGTGCTAATATTGTGATTTTTGCCTTGCAGTTATAATACTTCCAACAATGTTGTTTCAAAACAAATACAGCTGATAACTAAAAGTAATTCACTAATTGATAACCATCTTTTTTCAGCTACTAGTTATTCTGTTTAACAGGTGCTTGCTATACGTATAGCTGCTTTGAACTGTAACAAACTGTTTAATCATAATTTTAATGTGGAAATAATTGTTGTGTTACAATTAAAGTGTGACAAATTTCAACATATATTTAGGACTAACTTATCTGTGGGCAAAAACTTGACATGTAATTTGTTGTGAATTATAATCTGCAATTATGGTAACAATAGCTAGTGTCTTTCTATGTGGGTAATCAAAATATAATATACCCTAGGGTACCAGGACCATATTAAAAATATCAAAGAAAACAAATTGTGATATTTAAAATGATTTAAGCCATATTTCTTTAACCTTGAGCAGCATCTGACACGTCTGTCATCTTGAAGGGTGGTCTATAAATGTATTGATTCACATACCAAATTTCTTTTAAACTTGGAAAATTTTAACTACCTAGTGATTATTATGTTGTTGCAAAATATTAATCATTACCTAGCTACCATTTTTTATTGATAATGCTTCATATTAATTAATTCTAGCATATCTCTACTTAGGTTTCATAATCTTTATGTTGGGATTCAGCATCAATGTACACTCTGACCACATCCTCAGGAATCTTAGAAAAGAGTGCGAAACTGGATACAAAATACCTTATGGTATGTATTTCTTTAAATTGAATTTTTAGTCACAATTTATATTACCAGTATATATGTTGTATGTTTATACAAACATGTACAGTGCCTTGGATATTGTGGATATAAACACACCAGTTACCATTTATAGACTTTTTAGTGATGTTATCTACCAAGAGTCGAGTCACTTAACATTGGTGCTGATCACACCTCGGACATATGGCCGAGAGAATATTTCCTGCTTAGAGAAATCAGCACTAATATGCAGCACTTGAAATGAGATTATGGTACATGTTGATGTTATTAATAATATTATAGAATATAAATAAAATACAACATGTCCCATATTAGATTGGCATAGGAATTTGTTTTCAGTGAACAAATCATAAAAGCATAAACTAGATTTAGAATAAACCTATTATCGCACACAAGGAAATTGTTTTAACCTAAGCATTCATTTAAGCCCTTCTTCAACAAATAATTTTATTTTCATTTGTGGATTATACTTTAATCAATTTTATTTAATAAAGTTGATTTAAGTATAATCAATGTTATGATTTATTCCATTTGTAAATCATTACTGCTAAAGCCTGATTGAGTTGTAAACTTAAGTTGTGATTATTAAATGGGTTGTAGAGGGATGTTATGATTCTTAATTGGCTTGTATAAATATTTGTTGAACTAATAAATCTTACATTTTAAAAGTATTTTCTGACCCTACAGGTAACATATTTTAATATTATTGATAGTACTACATGTGTAGAGTAATTAATGTGAGACCTATGTAGCCATAGGTAAATGTGTAAATCTTACCTCATTCTCTTTCAGGTGGTATGTTTCAGTACATATCTGGTGCCAACTTTTTTGGTGAGATCATAGAATGGTCAGGTTTTGCCATGGCCTGCTGCAGTCTGCCAGCCTTTGCTTTTGCTTTTTTGACAGCTGCTAATTTGATACCTAGAGCTCGGAGTCATCACAGGTAAATGCTTTGTAAAGGATGTTGTAATTTCGTTAAGCCTCTGTATTGGACTGACCTGATATATAGATTCACTGGGTATTGTATTGTTTGGTTGCATGGCGTCACATTTTGTGTTTAGACAATCCTTGACAGCCAACTGTCAGTTGACCTGATTGTTGTTGAAATTTGGGGTAGAGACCCCTGGCTGTCGCCTGATTGTCAGTTAGTTAAAAGTTTAATTCCTCCTAGATGGTTTGTATTCAGTGTGTAGTAATTAATTAATAACCCATTTATCTTGTTGGTAAGTGTAAATATTAGTTAAATATGCACTATCACAGTAATGTTATTGCTTTTTTTTTTGGTAAAGGAAAAGTTCAATGGTAAATTACTTTTGTGGGCATGATCCAAATTCTAACAAAATTCCAGAATCGAATTGACCTGATGTATTTCTTAAATTGTTTTCCGCTGACTTTCCTTTGCTTCTCTCCATCCTTCTATCCGTACCGTATTTCATCCCTTCCATATTTCAGTTCGGTTTAACTCCTGTCTGGCAGCACTTTTTATAGGGAACGATTATTTATATGAGAAATGATTCTTGTTGATAATTTACCAATATAAGGGCTGTATTACCAATGATGGCTCCTGCATAATTTAATGTTATGTTTCAACATATTATTATGACTTTAAAGTTTAATAGCAAAGACAATTATAGAACACTAGTGTATCTAAATTCCAACTGGAACAATGGTTCAGACAATCTGGCTAGAAGTTAATTGCATAAAACAATAAAGTGCATTGTATAATTACAAGTTATGACAACAATTGTGTGGAAATAGAAAGTTGTCAACAATCAGCTATTTTTAACTATCAGCATAACATAGAAAACTGTCTGTTGTTCATGATATCAATAAACTATTGTAACACTTGTTTAACCTGGAGATTCCAAATGGGACATAAATTGAAGTCTTGTAATATTAGCCTATGAAGCAGTGGCACTCACATTTCGTTTGTTCTTCAGTAGTTTCTAAGTCGGTCAACTTATTTCAACCAAGTAAGAAATCAGTTAATCGTGCCATATAACTATATTCACACTTAACAAAATGTTCTTATTCATTCATTTTCCCAGCTAAATATACGGCCCATTTAACCTAACATGTGCACAAAAGTGGCCATAAAACATCACTCATTATCGTAGCAGCTAAATATGATTGTCTATTGTTATTCATAGTATACTTTGTTTTGGATATGGTTTTTATAATTTAACCAGTCAACATTCTTTTTTTTGGCAAGGCTTAGCCAAAATGCTTTTTGTATATTTATTATTCTTGTCTATTTCAGGTGGTACTTGGAAAAATTTAAAGAAGACTATCCCAAAAATAGGAAAGCAGTTATTCCTTTTATATACTAGTCAATAATTTTGATTAGTATTTAATACAGTATAATCCTAGTGCAGTGTTTGAGCTAGGACGCGATTTTTGTGATGTCGCATAACTATTGTAAATATCGCACTTCTACACAAGTGGAGCGACACCAGCAATATTTTACACGTGTTTTGGTTGCTCGTGATCTAACAGGACTAAAACATTAATTTTAATCTGCACATCAAAGAAGGTTTGCCGTCAAACCTCCTCTCACTCTACAAAGGATATTTGGGGTAGGTAAAAGGGAGTTCCCAGAAGCACCTTGAATTATACGCGCTTCATATTTCCTACCAGCTGAAGGAAGGATATTTTTCGGCCGTCCTTGACACACAACACTATAGGATTCAACCAAATAAGAGTCGAATAAAATCGTCACATCACTGCCTACTAATCAATTATTATTCAATAAATAACAATTAATTTTCATCAAACTGTTATTTGAATCTCACAAACACGCCGGTCTTTATGTAATAATACTTGATAGTCATGCGCTGTTACCTACCAGTATCTCCGGATGTTTTGTGAAACCTTGCTCGCAAGTTGCCGTGAAACAATTAATTAATAACGCTTGCCAGTTGAAGTTACAATCAGGCGTATTTGTTGTGACAAGTTTGTTTATTACTGTAGTTGTAATGAAAAGTACCAAATGGGGCCCAAACCTCCCAAAACCCCCCCCGGCCAACTTTTTTCCTAAAATTCTCCCAAAAACCCCAAAAAGATAATATTTAAAAAAAGAGATAATTGTTGTTGGGGCGCCTCCGTGGTCTAGCGGTAGCTTGCTGGACCTCCCGTGTTCGAATCCGGCGTGGGCATATCTGAAGGTTGTTTCGTCTTTCACTTTGTCTCATTACCTTTGGAAGTCGCTCGGCCCATTTAGCCTACTTTGTGCACAAAAGTGGCCGTAAAACATCAATCATCAATGTCGCGTGGTTGTCTGGTAGACCCCGCATGGTCACCTAGTCCAGTTACCGCTGACTTGGCTGAGTTAAGAATAATCCATTACAAAAACTCCTCCCACACATCTAAGACCGGTATATAAAGGGGAAATACTCCGTTCAGTACAATTAGCGTGTTGTCCAGTGGCGACACAATCTTGGCTGTACCAAAAAACAAAGCTTTCACACATTCAACCCACAGCACGAAAACATGAATACAGGTACAAACCCCACGGACACGCCATCTACATCCGTGCGATCCCAATAACCGGCCAGCCACAAGCGGCCGGAATGGGTGAACCAACTTCTCTCGCACATCAATCAACCAGAGAACTATGATTCCACAAATCATTAATCGGCACGAACGGGCTATCACTAACTCTTCTAACATCAATCAGTTCGACAACTAGCCATGACTACATTAACATCAAAGCGAAATCCATGTGTGTTTTAGCGTGTATAATAAGGCATAGCAACAGAGAATCTCGAAGTGAGCTCCGGTGGCCTAGTGGTTAAGCACTTGGTGCCAACGGTCGCAGGTTCGAACTCCGTAAGAGGTCGAAACTTTTCCAGGGATTAATTTCTCGGCTCACTACATCGTGGGTGGCTGACCACGTTAAATGGCGCTGCCGTCTCCACTGAATTATTTAAAATAAAGGGGGACGTTAAAAACCCCCTGAGGACGTAAAACACTCTGGCAGTGACCACCCTCAGGGTATTTCGGCTCCATCTTTCCGTACTGCTCCCCTGTGAG
Source organism: Paralvinella palmiformis (assembly GCA_025642065.1). Classification (NCBI taxonomy): domain Eukaryota; kingdom Metazoa; phylum Annelida; class Polychaeta; order Terebellida; family Alvinellidae; genus Paralvinella; species Paralvinella palmiformis. The sequence goes on along the minus strand of JAODUP010000427.1, from coordinate 785,814 downwards.
TGGTGGGGGAGGAGGTTTCTCAACCACTCCAACATAGAGGCTGTGCTGATTAAGCGACAGCCTGGGGATTCTCCCCGAACAACAAAACCAGAATCTCGAGCTCTGGACGTTTCTTCAGGGGACTGAATCCAGAGTGGCGACCTTTCTTGTTGAGACATATGTAATGTCTCACCAGTCGAAGTGAAATCCATGTGTTTCGCTGTCGGTGAAGAAAGTGATATATTTACGAAGCACATGCTAACACCATGAGTTTGATAGGACTGGGTAGGCTTTTTCGCGAATGACGACAATGATTCGGATTTTGAGGGATTTAAAGCCATTACTTGACCTCGACTTATACAGCGAGCATATGCCCGAGGATAGAATTACAGGGTCAAAAATGAGATATGTACGCGAGTATATAAGGTAGTCTGATACGCTTAACACAAGAGATGTTTTCATCTGATGATCAGAAGGATTGTCGGGGAAACGTGGGCAGAAAAGCAACCGAATGTCACAAAAATAGATGGTAAGATGTTACTGTGCACAATTATTCAATATGTCTGCTATGTAGATTGCTTCAATGAAGATCCAATATTCAGCATTTTGCGTAATTTATAGTACACTGACCTAGCAAATGACGCAGCTATCGAAAATAAGTTAGACACTTATTTTAATCCTAGAAAATTGTATTAGTTTTGCGTAGGGGTGTAAATAAGACATTTCCGAATATTGTTCTCACACGAGTGACAATATTTCCATGTAACGCTGTGAAAAACTTACAGTTACGTCACTGGTGAATTGGAGTTCTGTTTTGTAACAGTTTAGCTGTTTTAGCTTATCATTAAGGTGTCTGGGTCGGCTATTACATACTACTTTTGAATTAATAATATCTTTCTAATCAGATCTTGCTCAAAACATCATAGAATACGGTGAACTAAGTTAAATTAGTTGTCACATAATTAAGCACGTGATACGTCACTGGTAATCGTAGTGGATAATGACAGCTGGTGCATCAATAAGGTTTTATTTCGAAGAATAAGACACAAACAGAACGGAATACTGAGATATGAGGTATTAAACAGACATGGTAATGTAGCGAGATATAAAGATTGGAGTAAAATGCACCATTAGCTATGACTAAAACTGAGCAAATGTTTGGTCGCTGAAAATTTGACAAACCACAATATCACTAAACGCAAGGAAGAAACTTAGTAAAGTGGTAATCACAAGAAACATACTGACGTATTCATTTCTTAATTGTTTTAAGACTCTGCAGTGATTTAAGCTATGCATAAATTATGCACCGCTAAATTGAAGTTGTCAAACTGAAAACAATGGACATTGTCAAAAGTGCTGACTTGGATTGAAATAAAACTAGTGTAGGTTAAAACTAAACATATTTCAATTAAATTATATATCTAACTAGATATCTTTGGCTGGTTAACTTTTAGCGCCATTTATCTAGGTCATATATTCGCTCCGCCTCGCGCCATGTCGTCTGCTTGATGGGAGAGAATTTTCGAAGGGGATTTCCCAACGAAAGACCTCTACCTGGGAATTGTGTACCCAACAATCAGAGCCGTGGTGTCGCAGATCAAGACCCTGCAGGAGGACACACGACTCGCTCCTTACCTGAACCAGGTTGAGACACTCATAACTGGTTCAAATAATTTAAAAGGACTAAAGCTTCGTAATTCACCCCAGATAATTTCTAGCTTCCAGAAAGGACTTCCTTGCCAACATTCTTGTGCAAATAGAGAAGCGTTAACCAGAGTCTTCTGTTGACACCATCTAGGCATTATCTGTACTGGGCCTACGTGGACTGATTGGTATGTCAGAGGAAGATGCTGGCAAACTTGGCAATGATGAAATTGCCATGTTGAGTCAAAAGTATAGACAGGGGGATGAACCATATATTGAAGCATCCGAGACTCACCAGGAATGGGCTATGCTGAAGACTCTGGTCAGGTCCAAACACTACCCTACAGAGTCACTTCCAGTTTTGGGGAGCATCATCAACACCCACCACAGCGATAGAGGGGGGGGGGTTTCAGCACAGAATAAGTTGAAAACCCATCTCCGTAATGGACTGTCCAGTCAGAAACTAAACATCATGGCAATAATCAAATTGGAGGGTTCTCACTGGCTGGACTTCAGCTATGATGAGGCCCTCACAGAATTCAGGAAGGGGAAGGATAGATTAAAAACTGTATACAACAAATAAATATACTATTTTTTCAAATGTTAGTACTGTGTTTATATATATATATATATATATATATATATATATCATAGATTGATGGCAGCCAGTGAGGTGAACTTTTTTATAAACAAATGTATCATTGTGAATGTATGTCACTGGATATATATATATATATATATATATATATATATATATCAACATTGTACTAATAATTTCAGGTTCATTAAAGTTAATAAGGAGAGATTTTGTTATTAATAAACTTATAAAAAAATAATAAGCATTTGCATTGTAATCTTGGTGGTACACTACACACAGTGACGCAAATGCATGTGTAAATTTCAAGCAAACAAGCGCACAATTACACAATCATTTTATATATTGTGTATATATTAATAATTGTGTGTGTATGACTTGCTGTGCATTTTGGATTCTTTTAGTTATCGGATAATGTATTTATAAATAGATGAATCCAGGTAAAATGTGATGTCTCACTTTTTTTCAAGAGGGGAGACACATGTCCCCTAAATTTCAAATCCTAGCTCAAACACTGCTAGTGTTTCAGCATTATTATATATGATATTTAAGAATTATTTTCTTTGTGATTCAGTATTGGAACTGAAATGCATGTAGTGAATTACACTCAAAGGATGCATGTTAACTAAATTTGGTCTGAGCTAATCCTATTATCTTATCTAGTAATAATGTTGTGCATAGAAGATCCAGAGATGTCGTCAAAATATGTGGCATCCAGAAGCATGCACTCTGATAAAAAGCTGATTGTTTCGTAGAAACATGTTGCATCATCAAAAAGAGTAAGTTATGGACTTGCTACCTGAAATTTGGAATTGTTACTAGTTACAACTAGCTTAACATGCAGTTTACCAAATGTTCAACCTACCGGTACTAAAAATCAAGCAAGGTCTTTCCAAAGCTGCCACGTTTGTTTTGTGTTATTTATATATCTGTGGTGACTGTGAAGTAGACTATGCAAGATTATTGTGATTAAATTATTATGATGTGTGAAGATGTATATATAATGACCTGCAGTAGCTATGTGGCTTCCAATGACTGTAGTCATACACATGTTGCAATCATTTAAGTAGCCAGGATTTAGCATTTACAATCAAACATTTTGGGTAATGAACAGTAGTATAATGTTTTAGTAACAATATAGAATAAAACTGTGATCACATTCATATAATTTTCTAAACAAATCAAAATATTATTAAGTCGTTTTTGAAATATATATATATATATAATTTTACTGTTTTATTTTTTGGTACTTAATTATTTAGTCTTTATGTAGTTTTTTTTTTCAATTTTCTAAAAAATATTCATTAAAGCACAAATATGTTTATGTGTATGTTTTTTTAATTATTATTATTACATGTAAATATTAATAATAATATATTCTCTTAACAATGGATGCTCTAATAAACATATACCTGAATAGATTAATGTTTGAGTTACTGTGCTGTTTTTCATACTTCTCTGATGGTGTTTCAATATTGATAATTAATTTCAACACTTACTTAATACCTCATTCTCTCTCTCTCTCTCTTTTATATATATATATATATATTTGTGTGTGTGTGTGTGTGTGTGTGTGTGTGTGATTTATTTAGTTAATGTTACATTAACACTGTTCTTGGATTAAACAATAATGTCTTTCTTATATTGTTTAATATCAAGTCTCCAAATGATTCCAAAAATCTAATAAGTGAGTTGTTTGACAAATTAAAACATATGAAGTTGAAAAGCTAACAATTGTCTTTTTCATGTGTCTTAGGAAAGCTACATTAAATGTATATGAAAATATGTTATTTGTCAAAAGAAACTGATTTCGAAAAGATGTGGGTGACCCATTTGCCTGAGCAGTTTCGGACGAGACCAAATTAAGTATATTACATGCAAAATCTCCTGCTGGTGGAAAGTGATTGGTCAATTCAAATGTTTATGGTATAAAACACAACACCCACCCCCAAAATATTGTCAGTATCACTGAAATATATTTATGAATGACATATATTAACGTTTCAATTTAATTGCTCGCTGCTCAGGTAGCACAGTGGATAGAGCGTTGTGCTGGTTTATTTGTATATGAAAATATAGGCTGTGCGTTCGTATACAGCTCTTACCTGTGTTATGGGAATATCCCCTCAGACATAATTAAGCGTCCTTGAACTAAGCATTAGGATATGTGGCGCTATAATAAGTGCTATGTTATTATTGTTATAATTATGTATCGGGTATGATCAGCGTTCATACTAAACAAACCACTCAATTTAATTCCTCCTTGGTGTTTATAAGACATTGCTTCCCATGACATCACAGTTTACAAATAACAGGTTGCAGGACAATGAAGTCGATTGAATGTGTTTCTAATGAAGTCGATTGTATGTGTTTACTTGATAAGCTATTATCACGGATCAAATTTTACAGAACCTGCTAATGCATATGTCTTCGCTTCGACGGTCTACCAGGACTCACCTAGAACCCTGCTATTCCTGACGGGGATTACCTTGCCTGTAATCATTACCACAGCAGATGCCGATACCAAATGCCAACACAAGCACAAACTACCAAATCTGTCAGCCCCTTGCATGACATACCAGCAGTCATTCCATGTACGTTTTATTCCACTATGGAATGCACTTACTGGGGAAGCGGTAATCGTGTCTACTGCAGAAATGTTCCAGACAGCCGACCTTCCAGTCATCCAGACATTTATTTTATAGAACACAATAACGTTGCGAACTGCAGGATAGTGAAGTAATACTTTTAAGCAGTATACTCTTGAAGATCCACGAATACTTCATTGAGAAGGAAGTCTCCAGTTTAGATGGCGATGGGGCGCTCCTGAAAATGGACGTCCACCTCTCTCCCAACTTTGCCGTGGAAAAAGGAAGACCGGGCGATCGCACTGGCTGGCGTGTAGGCATGTTGCACAGCTCCACCACCGTCCTGTCAGGAATATAGAATATATCAATCCTCCACCACTCGACCCATTTAGCCTACCATGTGCACAAAAGTGGCCGTAAAACATCAATCGTCATCATCACCCACCACGCCCTGGCATAGAACACTCCAGTTCAGCCATTTTTTGGTCGTATCTCCATAGAGTTCTTCCTCGTCTTTAATTTCTGTTTCTCCTCTCCGCTGATGCATTCTTCCTGCAACACCCGGATCTATTCGAACGGAAAGCGCGCCATACAAGCTTTTTAGAGTGACAATTGCCCCACTGAGCTGCCTATACCATATAGAAAGGATATCGACGCTGCGATCTTTGTATTCGAGACTGGGTGACAGACTGACATGTTACAGTCCAGGTCTTTCCGAGCACTTTCCATAGCAAGATAACCGAAAGTGATGTGTAGATCCATGTTTTGATCTTAATCTACGTGCAGCCCTATCTTTTGCCGCCGCTTCTGGGCCTATTCGTGAACCTCTTCCTACATACGCCTCTTCTCGTTCTTCCTCTGCACTAAATATCTCGTCTGTCTCCACGACGTCATCCGCTAAACGAACAAAGAAAATCTCCACAACCAAATCGAGCTGCACTCCCGGCACAGGCACGACCGCTTCTGACATCTTTTCCTATGGCATATTCGGTATATCTTGTATAGCCTCGTGAAATGCATACCATACCTTTATTTTTCTTCTGCAGCTGGTAACTGGCTCCGGATTTCCTGGATCTGGTCCAAGGATAGTTATCGTCTCGCCGGCATGTGTCCTACACAATACTAATAAGAATTGCATGTATCCTACAGCTGCCTAGATCTCCAACGCGAAAGCTAGGAATATGCTATGTAGTCCCTACATTTTCCCAGGTCTATTTTTTCCCAGGTCTATCTAGTAAGTGGTATGCATTTCCTCAAGACGACCCGTTTTGCGGCGCCTTAATCGCCAGTGGTGCAGATGTGTCCGCGGCCGCGGACAACCCAGTCGCAGCCACCAAAAGACGTATATACGTCATCAACGAAGAGAACCAGGCTTGTGCGGCTCTTGTTGCCGTCAATGTAGTCTACTTAGGCGACGTATAAGACGAGGCTGCTCTCGTGCGGGTTCTCAAGGAGAAGGTGGGCGGGAACAACATTTGAAGACCGTATGTCCTTGTTCGCGAAGGTTGTTTGGACAGCCATAGTATCGCAGGATTTGCTTCAGAAGGGAGTCTGGAAGGCTTAAAACTCGGAAATAAAGATGCGCCAAAATCCAAATATATATATATATATATATATATATATATATATATATATATATATATATATATATTAATTAAACACTGACAATCATACTTTTATTTATTTTGAAATTCTTCTACGATATCGAATAAATATATTTTAATTAAAACTGAATATACACCGTTTAATTTTCTGTTAATCTGGCTGGTAAAATATATCATTCTGTGACGGAAATATGTATTTATTATAAAAAGCTCACTTTCATTCAAACATTCTAATTGGGTAAATTTGTCCTTTAAATACACCACACCAGTAATATAACATTTCGCATTCAACAAATGTTAGTGTATCAGCTACGGTCCACTAGCTGAGCCTGCTCTAGTGGTAATACAATATTCCTAGATTTAAATTACATACTGTATTCCGGTATTGACAAATTTGTACATATTAAACGCATGTTTTCTTGTCATACAGCTCATGGCGCATGTGTGTACATATAATCCTTCCAACTACTTGTCGAGTCTGGACTTGAAAGAATTAAGGACCATATGAACAATTATAATGTCTATCAATGGTCTCTGGTTCGCTCGTGAAATGTTCTTTTGAAAAATGCTGATGGGTCATGTCTGTCTATCCTGTTCATTATCTTTTTACTTGTACCATGTCGCTGCCCATTCTTCTAAATAGGAGTGATAGCAAGTCTCTTTTTGAAGGCGTAATTTGTTTTAAATTATCTTAATCACCAGGAAGAAAGTCCTTACATTTTTTTCATAATTAACCTGGTCTATTATTTATTTTGGCATTCTTCTATAATGTCGAATAAATATATTTAAATTAAAACTGAATATACACCGTACGTTTAATTTTCTATTACTCTGGGTGGTAAATATATAATTCTGTGATGGAAATATACATTTTACCTGAGCAGTTTGGAGATTTGTAGAGATTATGAGGTTACAAAAAAGCTTTACTTTCATTCAAACATCCTAAGTGGGAAAATCTGCCCTTTAAAGTCAGTCAGTCTTACTCTTAGCCCTGACAAAATGTCCGTGGTCGGTGAGTTGTTGGTTCTAAATACAGCTCGATATTAGCTGTTATCTACGTGTGTTTATTATGAAAATATGGCAAAACGTGAGCGGAAAAATATTGCCATTGAAAGAAAAAGTCAGAATAACATAAATCAACACCAGGTGGCTGTGCCCAATCAGCCAATAGGCGACAGCCAGGGGTCTCTACCCCAAACTTCAAGAAGAAGAAAATTAACCTGATCCTTATGACAGACGACAGGTGGCAGCACTACTAACCATGGTTTGCCTACTCTAGAAGAAGCGGTTTTAAATTCGACTCCCGATTTTCATTATGGATGATCAGTTCTGTCCAAGATGTAAAACTACGAAATACAGGAACCCATCTTTAAAATTGATGGTCAATATATGCGGTCACGCTCTGTAAGTATAGTTAATTATATTAGTTCGTTGAGGCTTGAGCGATAATAAGAATTTAGTATGTGAATTTAGTAAACATTGACCTGAAAGAAATCATAGATTTTTTGGTATGCTTATTACTTATAACTTTTATTATGTCTTATAGTTGTACTATGATTAGAAGAAAAAAATAAGCGTTTAGGTTTACCACGGGATTGGGATGAGATGAGAGTCTTTTTGGAGAAAGTTCCCCTCTTTCTTATTTTGTATAGATACGAGTACAATTGTAATATTGTTGAATTCGTCCGTCTAATTTTGAAAATTTAATCCCATAAATTTAATAACTAAATAAGTAACGTCAGTGAAGTTTATTTATTTGTTATCGTATTTAAATTAATACTCGAACCAGTAGAGGTATAGTACTATACTAGTTTATATTCACCGATTCAGGGATGCTGACTTCTCGTCTCTTAACTGGATGATACGGGTAGACCCTGTATATCCCACTCTTCAAGAATGTTGTTTAATGATAAAGCCACCTAGGCTAGTGCTGGCCCTAACATCTGTGTAGCCAATTTGGCTAAAGTTAAGGTTGATATTTTGTTTAGCCAATTGAGATTTAGTTCAGCCACTTTTGTATGCATAATTTATGTTGATAAAATGTCATCAATCAAACATACTGCATAACTATACATTAAAAGGACAGTCCACCCTCAGAATAAAAAAAAAACTGCAAAAATTCCACAATAATAACCAAAAAATATACCTGATATCATAGATATAAGGAAACACTCCAAATTACTGGTGGACCGCCATTACACTTACAGCTGCACCGGAAGGCCAGAAGGAGAAAACTGAAATGCTCTAACATTACATCAGCGATCTCTAAACTGACACATGATAGTTTCTCTTGAGCATTAATATCTGAGCCATTTTGAATCAGGTTCCTTCTGGCTCAAATTGATATGGTTGTATGTCATTTATGATGTAAATTTAACAACGCGATTGTGTTCTGTAATAATTCTTTGCTCACACCTGTTTACATGCTTTTGTATGGGCTCCACAGACTTCAGGTCAACTGGATGCGTCAACATGACGTCAGCATTCAGGAGCTTCTGGTCTCTGTAGTTTCAAATTGGCGACACCCACGAGCCATTAAAAGTCGATTAATCAGCACTTTGAACTGGATTATTTAATATGTGGGTGATCGTTTACAAATTTTGATATTTGTGAGTATAGCTCTATTAGTCCTCAAATTGTTTTCTGAGTGTGGACTATCCCTTTAATATAGCGCATGTAAATAGTTACAAAGCTAATACGGAATTTATCCTGCCAATATTTTAAAATCTGCCTCTTGATAAAACTTGACTTCTGACTATGTTTATTATATTTGAAGAAAGTGTATCAGTAATTTATAGTGAAGAGAAATATGATGGTTAGATCAACCAAAGTTATAGATATGGGGCTGCGAAAATAATGCCACCGGTGGTGGTGGTAGCTGTTTCATGGATGCACTGCTGGTAGTGCAACATTGCACTATGAATAATATCGTAAAATCAGTTTAACAAATTCGTGAAGAGATCACCTAGGCCACATATAGCATCCTGCTTCCACCCTAATTCGTATACCTTTCATGAACCCAAAGTCTACACCACTGTCATGGCTACCTCAATTTATGCGAACAGGATTCCTTTCATGAAACAAGTGTTGCATCGAGATTCGTTTTTTATATGGTGATATGCAACCGATAAGCGAAGCTATATATTTAAAAAAACAATTTAAAATGAAATTCAGTGACTTTACCTTTAAGTTTTTTAATTTCTGTGTTTGGCATTCATCCACTTCAAAATAGTAGATGTGGAATTATTGTAATTTATATGTTTTAACATATGCATGAATAAGACAAAAACACTTTCTTTTATATGAAGTTGTTTGTGGTGAAAATGTAGCAAACACATTCTAGTTCCAAGACTATCAGGTCATGTCTGTAAAGTGATCAGTATACTTTCACTTCTCAAGTAGTATATAATATTTCATAATATCATATCACAAATATATTTATATTGTTTCAGCTGTGACAACTGTGTTGAACTTTTATTTGTCCGAGGATCTGGTGCTTGTCCTCAGTGTAATGTTCCACTGAGACGTAGTAACTTCAGATTACAACTTTTCGAAGATTCGTTTGTAGAGAAGGAGGTCGATATTAGGAAGAAAGTTCTGAAAGAGTAAGTCTTGCTCCTTGCAAATATATACACATTTGGGTTACCAGGTTTAAATGACCACAACCTGCCACAATTGTAATGTTGCTAATGGTAATACAGCCAGTACCTTGTTATTGCGTAGTTAGTTTAATTAGACAAATGATGCAATTAAATAATATGTGCAGTTAAGAACTGCTTAGAAATGCTGCTCTTCAATGGTACATGGTGTCATTCTGGAAAAGTTTTCATTGTTCAAACACTAGGGTTTGGGTTTCTTCCCAGAAGAAAGGTATTTCTTCCCTTCCGATGGGAAGAAATCGGTTTTTACTGGGAAGAAAACCTTTCTTCCAGGAAGAAACTCCCGAGAGTCACAGAGTCTGTGACAATAATGAACTGATCTAGTGAGAGTTTAGCCCTCTTGTAACTGGTATCTAGAGAATATGCAACAAGGTGCTCCATTGTGTTGGTTTGGTTGAATCATTTCTGAACAAATCATGTAGTGATGTTGCGTAAGAAGTGAGGAATACAAAAATTCAGGCTACTTTTAAAGGGTCTTTGTGCAATTAATCGATGAACAAGTGGATTCCAATGATCCATGCAAATTAATCAATTACTGAATCATGGGATCAGCAGTTCCATGATGCACGTGAATTGTTAGTTGTCGTCTGTCATATCTTTTAATAATTTTTCATTTATAAAATCAAGATGAAATTAAAAGACAGTAGCTCATATTTATTGTAATAGTTTGGTGAAAATTAATCATTAATTATCGAATAATAATGTATTAATAGGCAGCAATGTGGCGATTTTGTTCCGACTCTGGCTCTTATTGGGTTAAATCCTATAGTGTTGTGTGTAAAAGGATGGCCCAAAATATCTTTCCTTTAGCTGGTAGGAAATATGATGTGCAGGTAAGTCGAGCTGCTTCTGAGAACTCCTCAAAAAATGGACTTAACCTCGATTATTTATGGTACAATTATTTTCAATATGTTGGTCAAAACAAATCAATTTTAGTTTCTTCCATTTGTCCCCAAATTTATTGCAAACCAACAGATGTGAAGACTATATCCTATTAGAATTTTTTTAAAGTGCATATGTGTATGATTAGCATGAAAAATATATTACTATTTGTCAAATTTTGGGGTTTCTTCCCAAAATGGAAGGAAGAAAGTATTTCTTCCATAACGGAAATAACCTGGTTATTACCGTCCATGGAAGAAACATGCCAACCCTGTCAAACACTAATTACCGTTGTCTACCCTGCTCTTGGATATTTTTAATTTGATTCTAAGAATAACCAAATTTTGTTTATCTCACACCTACTTATGATACTTGTGCACTTTAGACAGACACATTTCCATATGTTATTTAGCACTAGATTATGGAATGTTGTTGCTGTGGTTGAGATTAGTAAACTTTACAGATTAAAAAAAGTTTCCGGTGTGTCACTTTTCACCAATTGATAATTATTTATCTAATTCTTTAAACGATGTAGAATACACAACAGATCACTTCAATGTACTGACAATAGTTTCATTTTTGTATTTCTCATAGTTCTATTGAGTGTGATAGCTCCTAATCATTTGATTTTATTTGATTTAAATGTTTCTCTTGGACAGCTTTAATAAAAAAGAAGACGATTTTGCTTCATTAAAGGAATATAACGATTACTTGGAAATGGTGGAAACAATAAGTAAGTTATTATTTGAAGTAAATGGAATACTTGGAACCATTTTTAGTGTTGCTCGTCAGCCAAATATATATCTAACCATTCCTCTCCCAACATCCTATTTGCAGTTTTCAACTTAACAAATGGCATTGAGGTTGAGGAAACAAAACTACAAATTGACCAATATCGCAAGGAAAATCAAGACTTAATCAAGAAGAACAGAAGCAAATTGGTCAGTGTTCAGTGTAATGTACCTGAAGTATTCTAGCCTTTTTATAGATGTCATCAATTATTCTAGTCTTTATAATGTTAAACAATAACCTTCATTTCTTTAATACTTAAGTGGGTTGTTTGCCGAAATAATTTTTGTATTGTCAAATATTTTGTAATTATGCGTTTATTTAAATTAGTAGTAGGATGAGCTCGAAGTAAACTTACACTTTATAATAAAATCTGTTTTTCTAACTGGAAACAAAACCTGTCTGCGGTAATACGTATATCTATGGATTGTAGTTCATAAAAGGACACTGAATGGCCTAAATTGTGTTGTTAAGCAACATCCATCCTGTAGTTCATAAAATACTGTTGGCATCTTTATGAGACTGGTGTCCTGTGTAGGAGCTGTATTAATTGACTGCCCTTGGGTCATTTGGTCTGGTGATAAAATGGTGTAACTGGTATTATGGTGGTTATTCTTTTTTTCTTCTTAAAATTGTTTTCTTTTCACTTCAGAGTAAAGATGAACAATATTTAGAGATGTTAATTGATCTGGAACAACAAGAACACGATCATTATTATAAAACTCTCCTAAATGAAGAGTTAGAAGCAAAGAAAGCCAAGGTTAAAAACAAGGAAGCATTGATAAACGAACTGGTAAGATGAATGGCTCTGCTTCATTACTGTCGGTACTGTTATCTGTATCAGCAGAACAAAGCGGCTTCCGTACCACAGCAGTTAGCGAAATACCGCAGGTCCCGGCCATTAAGCCAATACTTTATGTCAACATTTTGACCCTTATTTTTGAGGGTTGGCTTAATGGCCGGTGCTATTTCAGTGTCAAGAAATCTAGTCATCGGGAGAAAAATGTTCAGTGTGTTAGCAGCCGTCTAGACGCTAGTGACCTAGTCTAGATCTAGATGCAAACAGACATCAATCATTATTTTGATTTAAACTCATGCAGTCATGGAGTGAAAATAGATGTGAAACAAGTTGATGATAATTATACATGGCTTTATGATGAAAATCAATATTTATATGTAGAATTATCTGATTTTTGTAATTATTGATAAACAAACTTAGTAGCACATTTCATGAAGGCAGCATCGGTAACAAGACAACTCATACCCAAGAGTGTCGTATCTTATTCTTTTTTGGCGGCATAGACATTAGGGTGTCCCCATGTACATATTTTGTCTGGGCACATTTATACTAATAACAGGATGATTACTGATTAATTAATTTATTTTCAATAGAGAGTTGGTTACTAACTGACCGCATACACTGTTAATTTACATTGTCTCAGTTATTGCCACTTTAGTGACCGAAACGTACCATCAAAGGATCAGTAGTAATTGACAATATGTCTAATTATTTCTAAGTCATTGACTTCATATGCAGTTCACTGAATGTTTAATCATGCCGTTAATTTAAGTTTGAGGTCTTACGTATGCGCTTACAGTTTGTGTAAACGATTTTTATATTTGCCTTGACAGTATACAAAACACATTGGTATGAATTATGAAAACAAAACTATTTCCTGCATTCAAAACATCACCTGGAAATCCTGCATGGAAAAGTTCAGATTTTTAGGTCAGCTTAATGGACGTTACTACCATAAATTGTGATCTTTTAGGCCTAAAAATGACCTCGGCTTACGGTACATGGTTTCAATTCATGGTTTGAATCGATGCAACTTGATTCAATTCAATTGAATGAAGTTGCTCGTGTTGGTCACCAGAGCTGGGGGTCATTTCAGTTCTGGAATTGGTGGTCAATACCAATTTTTGAATTAGAATTTGAATTGAATTTAGAATTCTAATTGATCAGGTCAACAAAAAAATTACTGTTTAACTTTTCCTTTACTAAAAAAAATTTGATTTTACCCCAAATAATGTATCTACTTCTACCATTTCATAATTGACCCCTTTGATGTAACTGTCCATAATTTGTTCACTGGGTGAATAGGATTCTTATGTGTGACATTTGTTGAAGAAAGGCTTTTCAGTATAGCTGGAAAGGTTTTCAGACCAAATTGACATCACGTCTGTGATTCCAGATTTGTTCGGGTTGTCATGATGCTGCAATGCAACAAAATTGATAACAAATGAACGTTCACCATATAATGTTTTATGATGATTATGAATGTATATATTGATGGATGAAAATGAATAAAATTGATTTTTGGTGTGTGTAAATCATAGAAAAATAGTACAAAATCAATTGGAGTTGATAAAATTGTTTATGGAATTGAATTTGGCATTTACAAAATGGAATTGACACTATGGCTGCTGGTCACATTTCAATCATGTGTCCCGGATGTGGCCAGGGCAGAGTCTAACCTAATCACTCACTGAACAGAGCCTAAGGTATTATGTGTCTGTGTTATTACCAGTATAGGACTATTCACTCAATTGTTTACAGATGTTTTCTGATCTGCCAGCTGAACACATTCTAGCCTCACACAAGAGGGAAATGGCTGAAGAAGAAGCGGTTAAAAAGGCCAAACCACCATCAGCATTCTCAACAGGAATTAAAATTGTAAGAAACCAAATCACCATTCATTATTATGGTTGTCTATTACTGTCTATCATTTCTGTTGTATTACAGCAAAAGCTCCTTTTAATTTATTTAGTTAAATCTTATTAATTTATATAAGACGGTCGCGCTTGTGCTCTAAATGTTGAATATTTTGACTTAATTTAAAATAAAATTAACATACAATCACACCATAAAGATGTTTTTTTCAGGACTAAATATTTGATACCCTCAAAAATAAAATAAGAGGCTAATATTAAATATATTGGCTCATCAGTGCCAACAACAATAGAGAAACATCATTAATTGAGTACATTGTTTATTGTGTATTGATCATTTGTCATGATATATGTTGTTTTATTTAAATTTTATTCAGTATAACCTTTATGTACGCCAGGCATCATGCTGTAATGAGTTCTTATTTTGTTAAAGCAGTCTAGAAACCTGTAACAGTTTAGCAATGGAAGATTCTGATTATAGTCAGAAAATATTGACATCAACCATTGAGCTCTGTTTAACTGTCTACAGATATAATTCACTCTGTTATACATTAAATTATTTATTTAGGTTTTGGGTCCTCACAGTGATAACTTTTTATGTGTTTTTTTTTTGCTCATAAGACTAACTATTTGGTGCGACTTGTGTAAATAAGCGCTCTCCTGCATTCAGCCTTTGTTCGTGTGTGTGTGTAAATTCCGAATTTGAGGGATTTGCTTTCTACTGTAGGGTAAACAGAATATATTTGAGCCAGTAAAGAAACCGACAGATGGAAAATTGTATGTCTACTCTGAACCGACCATGGAATGGCTTGGACCTGAACCACCAGAAGAGGATCAGTTACAGGATTTTGGGTAAGTTTATAAACAGCCAGTAATATAATCAGCCATGTGATGTATCTTGTATCAGCGTCGTGAGGTCCATACCTTTTGGGCACCATTGTATATTTTGATTGAAGGTTTTCTTAAATGGTAACTGACTTTTTAATGGCCGTGCTCGAGCTGCTCTGTCATTAATAGTTGGATTAGGAAGACTTATTAATTGTTGAAGAATAATGATACAGTGACCAAAAATGTTGGGAAAATGGTTAATTATAATCAGCTGATGACAAACGGTGTTGAAATAGTTTTATGTTAGCTAGGGAATAATATAATGAGCACTGATAACCACTTTTAGTTTGTAAATTTTGAGATAAGATGTAATAATACAGAGCATCTAGCTTTCATCCATCAGTAATGATAGTGTATACTGTTAGTGTACCATCGTCCAAACAATATTAAAATTCACAGATTTACCACAAATAGGTTGCTTTTTGTAGTAAACAATATCCATCCTTCAGCAATGTCATGTTATGTTTTTTTTATATAGACATCTTGAATTGCACTGTTTAAATTATGTCGCATCATATCATAAAGAAGCAAATACAAACATTCAGTACTGATCTTCTTTGTTTTCTGTTTTCAGCTATTTGTCTCACATCAGAGCTACCACAGAACAGGAGAAAGGCGGTGGTTTCGATTCCATTATATCCTGCCAGAGGGCACTGCAGGATGCATTCTGTGGACTTTATTTCTCGTCGCTGTCTCTGGATTCCGTCACCAACAAGAGTCGGCACAATATGGACGTCAGCTGATCAACTGTTATCTTCAGGAGTGTGTTGTGTTAAAACCATTTGTTGTTCACTCATTCAGAAAGGACTCAAAGGCTGACTGTCCTTTCCGGATTTTACCTGACGAACACATCCAGACTGGACTTTTTTTATGTCAACAACCTGGTGCTGTTATTTCCTTGTTATATGGAAACCATGCCGTTAGATGCATTTATGAAGGTGTATTTTGTTGTACTCGTCTCACTGTCCAGTGTTTCGTGGCAGTCTAGTTATTATGCTATACCTAGCATTGAGTGTGCAAAATAAATACTATTCCTTTCTATTGCCATTTATTTTAAAGTATTATGACATGTAATATGTAACATTAAAATCACTTTAATTCGGTGCTTGATTACCATATAATTGAAGAAAAGAGACAGTACACAGATCTATCTAACATGCTAAAAAAAAATGTAGGCCTACTCTCCTAAAACGAAGTTTATAATATAGTGCTCTGCTGCAGACGTCGGGTTTCAAATCCTATTGTTGCCCGTGTTTGGGTATTGTTTCATCCGATTATCTCATTTCTTTGTGGAGTTACCCCTCAGACACATCTTTCAGCAGTGACTAGGACAGATTAAACAAACGTTCACTCACTAAAACCCCATAGCATGAGATATTACTTTAAGCTGTCACTGGCTCACTATAAGTATAAGCCTAAAGGCATGACAGCTATATCATAGATTTATTAATATAAAAAGAATGTTTGGAAGATATTCCTGTATATAAAATCAACAGTAAAATAGCTACTATATATATATATATATATATATATAGCTAGTACTCCTATTGTGTATGTCTGACTTCGTTGAATGGGATAGCTAGGTTGTGTGAGTATATCTCTGAAGAAGCTGTTGCTAATAAACATTTATTAAAGTAAGATCCATCTCATAAATAGTTTTGCGTGAAAAGCACTAAGAACTTATCTAACAACCTGGAGATCTGTAATGCAGTACATTGTGAACTTCAGCAGCTATGCAACATCAATCCACTCTGCAGACGTACGGAACACTGGGCTGTAATTATTACAATGTGATTATTACACTTCTCACATTTTTTTCTGAACGTTGAGAGATCAGAGATGTTTATTTCATGCAACACATGGACACAAAAACTGTAGTCAGGACTAAAACCGTAGTAGTTTCGATATTTTTAATAGCTCATCCTGTAATAAAAAGTACATGATAAAATTGTGTTTAAAAAAACAATTATTTAAAAATGATCAAAATCGGATAATGTACACCAGTAGATATGTTAATGTTTGGAATTTATATCGCCCCCCCCCCCTTAATTATCGTCTTTTCGTCTAATTTTTATTGCCGGTTTTTATTTTGCGACAGCAGACTAGCCATTTACCACAAAACATTTGTGGTAAGACTTGGATTCATGTGAGGAGAACCCAAAATCTCTATGTACTCCACTGTCACGAAGATTCGAACCTCTTGCTTAAGGCAGCTAGATATGTGTAGGCCCCAGGATACATATGACGTGGATCGAGTCTAATGAATGCACGATTTCCACGATGCATCCACAGACCGTGATCCCGAGATCGAGTCCGGTTTTCGGGTCAGCGACGCCGCGTACCCAGTGAAATAGCATGGAAGAAATAACTAATTAAGATACGCGTTTGTAAATTCACGATTGTTTTTCACAAAACCAGATCGATTCAATTTGTTAAATATAACGCTTTCTTTCTGTTTATTTTATTGTGTTGCTGCTATTATTATAGAATTAGATAGAATTATTTGTCGGGGCTCGATCGCAGTCAGCTTTCATCACTCAAAATCGCCACTGCCAGTCAGACCTCATGACAACATAATCAAAATAATATGAAATAAATCACCAGAAAAATATAATTCCAAAATGTAAGTTTCAATATAGGTTTCTTGATCTCGTATCATAACAGAATTATCGATGTTTAGAGCAGTTTTTTTAGACCTGCCAACCTGATTAAAAATCTTTCACCCGGACGTTGCAGTCCTAAATATCACATATTATAATTAAAAAATGAAAGGTTGTTAAGCGACATTTATAATGCGTGTAAATAAACATAAGGCTGATGGTTGCATGTTTCTTTGTCTATCTAGAAGTCTATCTAAAATTATCATTAAATTAAAAGTCTAGCATACAAAAATATGAACGACAAGTGTACCACATTGTTATACAAAACCGTATTTCTTGATAAAATGTTATTTAAAAGACTCCTTTTTGGATTTGTAATAGACAATTTATCAACATGTGAAAAGTTCCTTCAGGTGTTTCATATTGGGACGCCTCCGTGATGTAGCGGTAGCGTGTTGGACTACAGATCAAAAAGTGGCCGTAAAACATCAATCATCCTGTGTATCATATTCCAATCTAGAATTACAGTCTAGAAGCTGTATTCATCTGGGAGCATTTTCCTAGCCTCTTAATTAACTCTTAATTAATCTTGGAACATTTTCCAACCGTATGCATGGTCGTTCAATCGGAGAGGTTCAGTCTGGAACCATTCGGCGATCCCAGCTTGTCCAGGATCACTCAGTATATGATATCCACGCTTAATTATTTGTTTAAGAAATCAGTAGCGATATATATATATATATATATATATATAGAGAGAGAGAGAGAGAGAAATTCAATTTGTAATACATGCGCAAGGCTAATAAAAGGAGAATTACGACATCGGGATTTCTATATTGCCCGAGAAATACGTATAGTAGAGAGGCAGAGACCCCAAATCACTTTGGGTTACAAGCTGGTATCCACCCTATATCATTAGCCCGTAGGTGGGCCCATCCTCCCTGGGTGGATGCCACCTCTGATTTTTCCTTATAGTCGTGTATTAACCCTTTTTGTGTGAAAATGGAATTTTCCGAAAATGGGCATATTTTGGGGGTAGGGGATGTAGAAAGGGCCGTTATATCGTCACTTTTCAAGATATGCAAACAAATCAACCATGAAAATGAAGTGTGTAATATACTCTAACAAGTTTATTCATGAAAAGTTACAAAATTGTATCTGCCACATGGAGACAGGGGTCGGACCCTACTTTGACCCCTTACCCCCCAAAAATGACCTTTCACAACTTTTTTCCCTAAAAAATGCCACCGTTTAGAAAAGACGCTTTACTGTTCTAATACCACAATTTTTTTTTGTAAATTCAATAAGTAACTCTGTAACATTAGAAGCTTAGTTACAATCGTCATCTTTTTCTAAAAACATGTCACTTAGCAATGGGGAGGGGGTGAGGACGGGGACGGGGGGGGGGGGTCAAACCTTTACGACAGTTCCAACAGTTTGAGAACATACTGACTTTAACTGCTGTTGTCACCATGCTTAATTAAGTTAATTAATCATCTTCATCCATTTGACACAACCCTTCACAGTTGCAAGCGCTTGTGCAAGCGAGAAAGCCAGCCTTTAGACAGTCACATCTGGTTGCACTTCTTACAAGAGCAACTGACCAAAGCCATGCATGATTTTGGCACTGATTGCAAGGACATTAGCACCGGCGTAAGTTTCCCAGCTTTAACGGTCCATCCGTTCCCATCTGGAGAGGGTAGATCCGTGTCATTCGTAAGGGCTGTCTTCCAGATGAAAGCTTGGTAGTTACTGCGCATGAGATGAAAAGAAAGAGCGTCCTCAGTAGGTGGTAAGGCTTCTATGGAGGACTTCCCCTTCACAAACATCTTCAGCCTAACTTCATTCACGGACCCACAATTTCCGTAGCCGAACAGGTGGCAAACAAACTTTTCTGCACCCTTTCGTCCATCTTCACTGCATTCTGCAGAACCGCCAATCGCTTGTAGTAAGTCTGGTTCCTTTAAAAATACTTTCCAGCAGGTATGTTTTCCTTTACCTGAGAATTGGCTGGTTGTATCACAACCAGTGACTGCATGGAATGCCATTAGATTGTCAATCACTGATGGGGCCAGATTGATTGAATGGACAGGGATGTACTTTGGATCTTTTGAAGTGCCAGAATGAATCCAAATCTCTGGAGAAAGTTCAGATCTGTGGCCAAGTGCTAGTACCAAGACATCTGTGTCTCGACAACTGATGACCACGCGTTGATACCCACAAGCTAAAGCATCCTTAGCATGTACAAAAATCCTAGTGTCTGCTTCTTCTGTGGTGCTGATTAAGTGGGAAAGGTCTCGTGATGCTGATGACCACACCATTCTAATATCACTGAAGCCCCCTCCAAGTACCAACTCACAGTCTGAAGGAAGCTCAGAACAGTTCTTCAATTCATTTGATATGAAGGTTGCCAATTCAGACTTGTTAGATGTGTGGCTCATGAACTTGGACCAACAATGAGGCAATTTGACTGTGCCCGAGTCTATTTTCCGTCTGATTGGCTGTGAACTTCCGACTCGATTTGCTCGTGCTCCATCCTTTATCGATGTCTCCTGATAGCGATCAAATAGAACATCAACTCTTGGGTAACCGGACTTGAACTTAGCCAAAATGTTCTTAACAAATACATTGCCTAGATCCTGAAATGTTCTTGCATGCTCTGGTTTACCAATTGCCTGAATTAGGGCTGGACCGTCAACTAGAAGGCAAGTTGGACTGCTGCTGGCGGGAAGCTTTTGTTTCACTTCAATAGATTCTGTGAGGATGTCGGCCAGATCAGCCTTGGTTGTTGTGTTCAATTTTTGATTTGTGCTCGCTAGCGCCAACGGTACAGGGGAAAGCTCATACTTGAGGACGCTTCCAAGGTCAACTTCCCGTCCACTATCTCTCACAACTAGCAGCCTTCTGAATATATCACGTTCTGCCTTCACAACAGTGACAGTATCCTTGTTGACTTGAACAGTTGTCTTGTACATAGTTGCCATGGTCTTGGCTTTGATCTGTGCGATTCTGGAGTAAAAGTCGGTGTCCTGTTCATCAAGACGAGATTTCACAAATTCAGTCACTAATTTGTGCCCTTTTCCCTCGGCAGACAGAATATCTGATGTGATTTCATCAGGTACGATGTCATTGTTTGACAAGTTCATCAGTTCAGATGTGGAATGTGAAAAGACCTGGAACCTCTCGAACTCTTTCATCAGCTTTCTGACATCTTCCTCGTCTCTCTTCAAACCGGCTTTGCCAGCATCCCTATGAGTCCAGTCGTCATTTGTATCATCATGCTGTTGGCCAAAGAGACGCAGGGTATCATCTGAAATTCTGGCACGCTCATTGTATGTCAAACACCACCTATCTCGTGCAGAATCTATGTGTGTGATCCCTACAATACCTCCACTCACTTTAGCAATCCGGTTGACGTGTTCAAGTGTCTGGTCAGTCGCCACCTGTTTGAATTTACCCTCATTTCTCTTGATTGAAAACCGACCAGCAACGAATTCATTGAAGACCTCTGGTGCTGTAGTTGGGAGAGCTCTCATATCAGCCAGGTACACTGGCCCCCAGCGAGCGTAATTAGTGTGATCATAAATGGCAAACCAAGGCAACATCTTTGAGAAAAGTTCCAAATGAAGGGCCCAGTTGCCTTCACGGTCCGCTCTAATGAATCCCATCAAAATGGAAACCATCTCCATATACTGCCGCCAAAATGTGAATGTTGGGTGAGCCGACTCTGATTCATCAAACTCCTTCAGCGGATCAAGTACAGTAGATGTAACTCTAACCAGTGCACAAAAATAATCAGTGACATCTTCATCTTTGGTTGTGAACTTTTCCACAACATCGTCAACGACCGCCAATAGGTTTTCATGCAGTGACTTTCCGTTTTGCACAGCCCACTCCTGGAACTTGGGCCAGAGTATTCTCCAGAGTGCTTCATATGTTAGTTTATGTCCACGAATTGCCTTATTGTAAGCATGCCCTGTTAGCATATGCGAGGTTGTGTTTTCACCATATACACCACTCTCAACCCACACATCTCTTAACCCTGAAGAATCCATGTGTTGACCGATAGCTTTCATAAAATTCATGGCAGTGTGGAAGCCCCCTAGTCTGACAATGACATTTTCGAATTCATCTCTTTTACTCCAAACAACCTCCTTCGCTCTGCAATGCAAGGCGTGATCAAATGAAATTACAGTGTATGTCTGCCCAAGCTTCTCCGAAATGGCTTTACATCTAACGAGAACTGTGTAAACAGTGTTCATGTCATCGGCTGGGGTTGGAATAATTGGCATGTGACCAACACTGGTAGTTTCAGATTCAAAAGTAGAGACAACATGGTTAAAACCTGTCCAACTTGGGATCTGCTGCGCATCTGGGTTACTATTTCGACATAAGAACCAGGCCAAGTCTTTGGCCCTGGTGGACTCCGAGCACTCATCACTAGGTTCAAACCAATCTGAGTCAAGCAAGGGGAAGATTGGGGCAGGGCGCTTCTTCTTTGAATAGCCAGATGGTAGGATTTCATGAAAGTCTGGGGGCAACGATGGACCAAAGCATTTTTGTTTGCTGATTACCCTATTACCATTGACAGTGCTGCTGTTTTCTTGTTTTCCATACTGAAATGCAGCATATTGTGTAGCATTGAACATGCCCTTTCCATCTAGTGTTTCTACGGTTATATTTATGTTATCTCCCGCAAACTGGGTAAAGTTTCCCATTTCTAGTTCAATTTCACTTTTGGCGATGCTGGTGTCTACTTTCTCAACTGTCTCATAACTTGCACAGTGACCAGCAGCGTTCAGAAGTTGGACTAATGATTTACTTCTAGTTGCGTGGTGGACAGTAGATGCTAGGCCTACATGCTTTGGCGTAAGGGTGTTACCCCTTGAAGCAACATAGATTACATCTTGAGCTAAGCTAAATATCTTTTCCCTACATTCATCACTTTCGTTGTCACCTACTATGATACTGAGAAGAAGGAAAAGGTTCTGAGGTACCATTTTTTCAACATGAGCAATGTCAATGCCATCATACATACTATGTGATTCTACATTCTGCAATTCACTTCTAATCTTGGTACCCACGTGGTACATTGATTTCATGAGCTGAGTGTCAATGTCCAGTTCTTTGAATGCCTTCTGCAGTTTGTATTCTGTGTCCATTGCCTCTAATTCCCCAGCATTCTCCCTCCATTTTGCAGTAACACGGTCCTTTGATACAGTTGGAAAAATGAGAAGGGAATCAGCTCTATTTTCCTGTGCAATGAACTCGGCCTTCCCCTCAAAATGTTTCTTTACCTTATTGCGAAACCACCGCAATGTGTTGTTGTCATCCTGGAGTTCGCTTTCCGCTGACCTTGTAGTCAGTAACTCTAGGTAGCGCTCCCAGAGAGTTTTTACCGTGAAAACATTTCCCCTATTCAACCCGACCTTGACCTCACCAGAAAAACAAAATTTATGTGAAACAAGGTACTAAAACGATTACTTACCAATGAGACTGCATACAAATTGATCATTTCACTACCCAAATCATTTTCATGCGGAACAACAATCATCAAGTTGTAAAGGGTAGAGCCTAGGGTAAGGGCTGCAATGGGGGGGGGGGGTTGCACAGAGTACTTTTGCTGGGACTGATATAGACCCGAAAAGTTATTTCTAAACACAAAATCCTGTTCGGTGGTCAATACAATGTAAAATAAATGTATTCTAAAGGAATACCTTTATTATATGTTATTTTTTTCCTTTTCACTGGTCTTTGCCAGAAAATGGGGGATATGCAACCCTCCGGCATTTCGCCCCTAATTCCCCCAGGTTGATGAAACTTGGTGAAAACCTGCCTTTGTCTGTCTTCTCCAAGTTCCATATCATAAATATACTGAATCTATGAACTTTACACATTTTTGGGGCATTTCTAGGCGAAAAGGGTAATTTGGGGGAGGTAAGGGGTCAAAGTAGGGCCTGACCTCAATTACCCCCTTGCGACTGGTAAATTGCAATATTTGACAAAATGATCTCTTGGTGCATGTTACAAGCTTCATTTTGGTGGTTAGTTTGTTCTTCTGCTGCAATGTTTGGCCAACCTATGAGCATGTTTAGTTCTCTTACCCCCACAATATGGTAATTTCAAAAAAAGGCCGATTTCACACAAAAATAGTTAATACACGCCTATTAGGAAAAATCAGAGATGGCATCCACCCAGGGGTGATGCGCAGCCCTATGGACTAATGATCTAGGGTGGATGCCAGCTTGTAACCCAAAGTTATTTGAACTCCTAAAATAAGCGACTCTTTTAAATCTGCCTCTCTACTAGTACACTAGAGCTGATACATCCAACATTATTACGCAATATATTAGTGTTACGGTTTAACATAACTTTAACTGTTATATATATATGAGGTAGCGTCAGTGAAGAGGGATCTTATACGATCCCAGTCAATTATTACATTAACAATAAGGACAAGCCAGCATCTCTCTCTCTCTCTATATATATATATATATGTGTGTGTGTGTGTGTGTGTGTAGTGTGTGTGTGTGTGTGTGTGTGTGTGTGTGTGTGTGTGTGTGTGTGTGTGTGTGTTGGCTTGTCTTTATTGTTGATGTAATAATTATTCTATGCCGCGTCCAATCTTTTTGTAATTTGACTGTTTTTTTTAAAGTTTATATCGGTTATATAAGCCGTTGTGGTTTAAATGTTATTTCGCGGTCAGCTGACCTTAGGAAGTCCACTGATGAATTATAAGCTCCACCTGGCGTGACTCTTCAGCGTTGTGTCTCTCCCACTCTCTGCGCTATTTTTAGCAAGTTGTAGTCCTTTTCCTCCAGATCCTAGAGCGTCGACCCTTCGTTCTACAGCTTCGATCGTGTATGCATTTGTTTTGTCACTTAATTGTTAGACATCCCCAGCTGCGTGATCCACACACACGCACCTGCGCGCGCAACAATTAAATTACAGCGCTATTAATATTGCTTTTTGGCTTTCATTCTGAGTATTGTGCTACGATATATCACAATAGAGTTTTAACAATGCCGAAAAAAAAAACACATACACCGGAAAGTCCATGCATGCACTCATGCATAATTATTATTTATTGTTGACATAATCATGTATAGGCAGCCTACATGTGAGTAAGTTTACTCAACCAAAATAAGATAGATAATCATCTGATTGATACACCACACATCGTTAAGATCACCGACTACCAAATGATAAACCAATATATTAATCATAGTTATCAGGGAAATGATTAAATGAAAACGATGAAATGCTTGATGTTTTACGACCACCTAAATTTGTGCCGAAACTAGGCTAAACGGGTCGAGCGACCTCCAAAGGTAATGAGGCGAAGTCAAAGACGAAACAACCTTCAGACATCCCCACGCTGAGATTTGAACTCGGGTGTTTGAGATATGTGGCCAACCGCGCTATATATATATATATATATATATATATATATATATATACCAATTAGTCCATGGAGGCATCCCTGAGTTATCAGGGAAGCCAGAGAAAACATAAAAATGTAACAAACTTGAAAACGATAATTAGGCTCGATCGATACACCTATACGTTATAATACGTAAATATCTTAAGCTTTGAAAAATCGTTTATGAAACATGAAAAGTTATCAGATCACACCTATATTGACAACAATTGAACAGATTTAGGATCAATACTTGACCACCCCATAAACGAGCCTGACACGATTTAGAAGCGATAGATCGATAACAGGGAATGATAAAACTTAGCTAATAGTAAACTACTCTTCCACAATTTCGTTGATTACAAGTTGTTTTTAATGGGTCTGGCAAGATGGTCTATGTATGGTAATAATACTTCAGCACCGGTCACGGTATATAGCAAAATGAATCAACTGGTGTACCATTTATAAGACGTCGTGAGACAATTTATGATGAGTGATGACGAGATATAGGCTCGTGATTTCTTGGCTAGATCAGCTCAGGTGTCCAAATGGATATGTACGTTATCCTAGCTCCTACACTGTGTATAATATAAGAGCATGGATCATGTCAGAAGTCATGATACAACTGCGGTGTCCCGGAAAGTGCATGATCAGGTGATTATGGTTAGGGGATGATATTGAAATCATTATCATTGACAGGATGATTATAAGGTATATGAGATAATAATAATAATAATTGCCGAAATGACTGTTTTTATATTTATAGCTGAATACCTCAATAGTTGCATGGCAGGTGTTGTCTGTAATTTATTGCTCCAATCATCATGTAGCATGATAACTAATTAGAAATACTTTTATTATTTTAAATTGATGTCACACACACACACACACACACACACACACACACACACACACACACACACATATATATATATATACACACACACATTCGGTGAAAACAGCCTATATAGCTACATAATAATAATAATATGTGGCATTTATATAGCGTCCTATTCAGCTAGATAGCTACTCTAAGGCACTTTACAATATTACAGCTATAATTAAGTGTTGACTGGCTGGAAGAAAAAACTCCCCCATTAAAATATTAATAACTCTCGTCCAAAAAAGTCTGTGAACTACTCGCCGTATATATATATAGAAATGGGTGAAGAAAATCGGGATTATGGCGAGCGATAAACCACCATGCAAAATTGATATCTACTTAAAAGTTAAACCTACTACGAGAATTACTTTCATATTTGGTCACACCAAGAAATATATTTACAAAATATTATGGTATGCAATATATATATATATATATATATATATATATATATACTCTATTTAAAGCGAAATAATGTGATTTTCACCAGTAATTATAAGTAGCACATATTAAAATGTTATTAATGATGACAACGCCTTTAAAATTCACGAACAACGTACCAATATTTTCTTTCAGAATGTTTCAGATAACTGTATCTATATATAGTAGTTGGATGAACATGCAACAACACTGCGTGAAAGCCTGAATCACGACTTGAATTATAGTTAACTGATTATAGAAACATCAATTAACCCTGTTATAATTACCTATTCGATCTCCTGGATCTATTATATCAGATCATATCCTGGCTCAGTTTAAATATCTTCAACGGGCGGCCATAATTATTGGTAACAGTAAAATCAAGCTTTAATTTGTTCCAGTTTTCAAACTGATCTCAACACGTACGTGCGTGGGCTGGGAATATTTTGGAACAACGGCGAAATATTTATTCCCAATTCAATCCAAAGAAAACTAGTAATTAAGATATATCCCACTATACTGACAATCAATTATAACTTTTCCGGGAGTACCAACAACAGGAATTAAGAAGTCCGAAGTTAAAATAAGGTGGGGAAATGTATGTAATTTAAGGATCGATGATATACTGTAAACTAACTTATATAATCTTATGTTTGCTGGAGATGAGAACGGTAATCAGGTGGGATACAAAGGATATTACTTACTAGAGACCGAAAATCTTCGAGTTCAAGTAATAGTTATATTTTACAGTAAAAACGTAAGCCATGGCATGTAAATTGGCATGTTTGATTCGCTACTGCAGTTTGCCATTTTATGTTGTTTATTATAAAAAGAAATACACTCAGAAAAAACATTTATTAAATATATCAACACATTTAAAAATAAATCATTCCATTCAATGTTGCAGCCATCTACTGATATAACGAAACGGGCATACGAAACAGAGCCGCTGATGGAATGAAACGGGCTCTGTTTTTGTCAACGTTGTCAATAATATTAGGTCAAGGCTTTCGAAACACGTGCTTGTGTTTATGTAGCCTCGTTTTTATTTCAGGCGCCATCATTTAAATGAATCATGGCGACTTTGCCGAAACGAAAAGGTCGTTTTCAAAATTGTATCTCCACAATAGCTCTTGATGGTGCTTTAACCAGTTCCGTTAAGGTCAAATTAGTGACGGAATTCTTAAAGGATATTATGTATCAAAGGCAGCAGATTCCTATGCCGCACAATCAAATTGTGCGTGTTGTAAATGCCCAGCAGGTAAGTTTGATAAAACCGTAATCTGATCAGTGATCTGATCACTCAAGTAAACTTTGAAGAGTAAAGACTAAACTTAAAGTCGAAATGAAGAGTAGATTTTCCTAAATCAGTTTAATTTAGAATATAAACTTTAAACCTGGTAAGACTTGTGATGAATATTGTTTATTTAACTAACGTTTGCTGCATTCAACATTGTGACTGTCGTTAAACGTGTTTTTGACCCTACTAACCAACCCACTTTCGAGTTTGATAAGTCAAAATATCATTATCAGATGCCGAGATGGTTAAACCCATTGACCCACCACACCTGTGAGTGTCAGTGTGATAGAATAATAATGTCAAAATGGGTTAACTTAAAGTTAAGTGTACGCGGCTAATCAACTTCAGATAACCTATTAGTATTACTGAGATATATCTGCAATTTTGACAAGTCACATGACATGGGATTATCGTGATGGGGTTGTCATAATAGACAGTTAGTCACAATATTCACAACTAGTGCGACATCTGCCATGATCTGGTAGTGGTAACAGGCTGGAAAACTACCATTACGGCCCAAGATCAACACTTGGATTGGAATCTTATTTTTTCATCAATTTTCAACATTAAAAATACCCCTTTTGGGCCTTTGTATTTTGGTCAGAAATTCAGATTTGGGTACATATTGTGTCCTACCTATACATTTATATTTACAATTACATATATATGTTTTATTTTCAGTAGAATCAAACACTAAACAGCAACTTTGAAAAACTTCAACATTTGCATCTGTATGTTTTCAATGAGTGTCTGTGCTTGTGAAAATAATGCCTCCTAATTCAATCTGAAAATCAGTTTCTACTGGATAATTATCCAGTTTCTACTATTTTTCCTATGTCTATCATTGTTTTTACCATAGGTTTCTATCATAGGTAGGATAGAAATATCTTTGTACCCGGTACAAACCCAACTCTGCTCAGCTTAAAAGATATGCTGTCACTCAGGCTATGGCAAGAGATACTGTAGCATTACTCACTTTAAAAGTATGTGAACAGTATCCATTCCCATCTGCTTTGGAATGTTAGAAAATGGTGTTGCAACTTTTTTTTGCTACTACCAATGCCAGAGGGACTTCATTTATAGATCATGTAGTACATTTAATAATTACCCTCTGAGTATGAATTCCATTTATAGCCCTTATGCCACTATTTGGGATATGCCAAGAAAATGGGAATAATTTGTTGCTAAAAGTAAAATATAAGTTCAGTGGAAACATTGTTAAATTTATGGTGTAGCACAGGGTTTAATGATTATATATAGAGTAGCTAGAAGACTGGACTCTAAGTTTAATTAAATAATAAAGTTATCTGTAAAATAACTCAATGTCACATACCTAACTTAATCATTAATGACTTACTATATCCTATGTTACTATCACTATATCAGGGTTCCCACACATCCTGGAAAATAAAAAATGAATTTTCCAGGTCCTAGAAATCTTGAATTTTACAAAATCATGATATGTCATAGAAAAAATATTGCCTGTGAAAAAATCCACTTAGAACACAAAAAGCCTGTGAAAAAATATTATGCCTGTAGAAGTAAACTTTGATTGTAGAAGAAAAATATTATGAGGAGAGGAGGGGGGGTGTACCATAAAAATGCCAATAATTGATCATACATTGAATTAATATGATATGCTTTTTGCATGTACATGTATCTTGATTTATTACCTTTAAATATTGTATACTTTGTCCGGGAAAATGGTAATTTTGTCCTGGAAAATAATATTTCCTTAGCTGTGGGAACCATATACTTAGTATGTAGTGTTCTATTTCAATTTTCAGTGTTCCCTAAAGGCACATGTTGAATCTGTGAATCTGCAGAAACATGTTCTTTGGCATCAGATGATCTGTAATTCAGGTGGTTCAATGTACCATAAGTTTCATAAAAAAGAACCAAATATGTAAAAAGCTAATGCTGACAGACCATGCATTAATGTCAAGAGAAATATAGGTGCATCCATATGATATTTATGTTATGACAAATCAGATATATCCCTGATCATGATTTTGGGACCAGGTGTAATGTTGCAGAAGAAATTTTCTCCACCATGAAGTCATTCAGCTTATTTAATCAAAAGCATCCCAGTCATGTTTCATATCAGCTTAATTTAAGGGATAGTCCACCTTCATTTCAGATTTTAAGGACTAATCCAGCTATACTCACAAATATCATAAATAATGTCAAAAAATGTAAACGATCACCCACATATTAAATAATCCCGTTCAAAGTGCTGATTAATCAACTTTGAAGCTAAACAGTGACCGGAAGCTCCCGAATGCTGACATCACTTCAGTGTATCTGGTTGACCTGAAGTCTGTAGAGCCTGTACAATAATACTTTAATAGCATGTAAGCAAGTGTGAGCAAAGAATTATTCCATAACTAAACGGCATTATTTTGTTAAAATTATGTCATGAATGATATACAACCATTACAGTTTGAGCCAGAAGCAACTTTACAAGAGGAAGATGATTCAAAATGGCTCAGATATTAATGCTCAAGAGAAACTGTAATCCGCATCAGTCTAGAGAGCACCTGTGTCACGTCACAGCATTTCAGTTTGCTCACTAGCCCAGTCACTTCCACTTCTACTGAACATCATAATGAAATTGAACCCAGCAAGAAGCATAATTTTGGTGGTGATTTAAATGTTTCTGTTCACGTTGATGATCTGTGTAATTTGTATTAATAATACAAATTAATACTACTTTATAATACTATTAATGACAACATTGTTCCATTGATGCAGAACATCCATACTTAGTGTCAGTTAAAACTAAGAGAACAAAGATAGTTCAAATGTGTACTCTGTCATTTCTCTTACAATAAGATGACCAAGATAGGTGATCTATTCAGCAGTATGTTTCTAGACAGTGATATTGTTGTGGATTTTGTCATGAATCCCACCGAGATAGCCTACATATTATGTTTTGGCATGGATCATTACTTGAAAAGAAAGACTGATCAGTGACATCAGAGCATTGGATCATTCATTACCTTTGACGAGTCTCTGAACAAGATTGTCATGGAAGAGCAAACGAGTTTCATTGTGAGATAGATCAGTGAAAATAGCAAATTCATGACAAGATTTCTTGGATCAGAGTTCCTAGGCCGTCCAGGAATTGAACACTTTAAATACACATTATTTCTAATGATAAATATTCAGGGTTTCAAGTGTTTTATTGAATGTGATGAGAAGCAGTATAGAAGTTGTATGATGGATCTGTGACTAGCGCAATGTTATTTTCTTGGTTTCCCCCGTCTGGTGGAAACTTGGATTGCTGTGCACTTGCGAATTTAGCCATATATCGTTACATAAATGTCTACTGGATTACAATAATTTGCCAAAATGTTGTAATTGTGTCGGGAAACATTGTTATTAGATTTCAGGTGAGAACACTGCTTTCCAGTCTATTAACTGTACTAGTATTTCATCAGAAGATCAAGTAGATTATCGGCTAAAAAACATCAACATTGATAATAAATGAAGCCCAGAAATAAACAAAAACATTAGTGTCAAAATGTATTTAAATGTGTACATAGTATATACACAGGCCTACTGATTTATTTGTTTTCCTTCTATAGTATATCTCTCACGTTGGTTCATTTATTTGTTTCTAGTACAATAATATATTGTGAACTATTCCCAGAAAACATTATCCCTATTTTATTTAGTATTTTTCTTGAAATTTTTCCAGTCACCAGTAAATTAGTCTTGCCTGTTTCAGTAGTTCACTTTTCTCTGTGTTGGAATAAATCTGTTAAGAAATTATATATTCATTGTGATGCTTAGCATTTACTGTGAAAGTACAGTCATGTAATATCATCTGGAAATATTGTACAGTATTTATAGTTGACAGAACTATTTTTATGGGTTTTTGGTAACTGGGACATTTATGAGACACCTAAAATGTCATGTCATCACAAACTGTCCATTCCCACGATGATATATTTTGTGTTTAGTTTGCACCTCAGTCCTTGGAGAGTATTTAATATTTTTCATTCTAATTTGGCATGACAGAAATCTTTTTTAAATATCACTGATCAAGCTGGTAATAATACTAATGTTCTCATCTTGATGTAGGTTATAAATATGCGACCTTCTAATCCAGACACCTAATAATGACTTTGGTTAAATACAGAGGGTCATGTAAAGCAGATGATAATTATGTAATCTCTGATGAGCCGTCATAACAATGAGTTGATTAAATCAGTTTTAATTTGATATTTACCTACTCAACTTTATTTTGGCATTTATGTAACATAGTATTATTTATATTTTGTCCCGATTTAACATGAAACAATTCATTTTTAGAAATAAATATTAGCTAGATCTTATCCATGAGAACCAACTAAAGCTGATTTTTTGGTGTGTTTTCAGAACAAACAGCAAGATTGCACACTTCTTCCGGGTTATCAGTCGTTTTCCAGGAAGGGACTGGAAATACGCCAGCAAAAGCTGTATGTCCAGCACATGTCAGAAGTTATCTCTACATTAGAACAGGCATTCACGTCAGCAGTCTCAATCAGGCGTGTATTGATCCTGGTAGGCTCAACTAGTGTATTGCCAAAAGAATCTTACATGATTCAGTTTCCGACTTCACTGTACAGTGGAAAGATCCTCACTTTGAGTCAGTGCAAGGCACAGCTGTTCAGAGAGCTAACGGCATCACCTTTCTTTGTCGAAAGTCATCAGCTTAGATCGTGTGCCAGGGTGTTTGTTCTCCTAGAGATGCCAGAGGAGTATACCTGTGAAGCGCCAATCATTCCAAAGCCAAGGTTCAAGCTGCCGAGCAGTGGAAGCCGTTTGTCGGTGCATTTTATTTATCCAAACAACAGCAGTACTGAAGAGTGGAGCAGACCGAACGAAACTGAATTTAACATATCTGGAGTGGAGCCACTGAATGCATCACTCCTCGATGTGTCGTCACAGAGAAGCTTCATAGAAACTGATGACCATAACACAGCTAAAGGTGGTGAACACTCTTTTCACAGTATGCCGGCTTGTCGTCTGCATACAGAATGCCACAGACAAAATGTGAAGGAAGTCGAGTCCGTTTCTTGGGCGTGTAAATGCGAGACCCCAGCAGCATTGACTAAGACTCCACTAAGCCAAAGTGTACACTGTGACCCATACGATCTCGTACAGACTGGTTATTTATGGTACCAACTGCCTACGTGTATAAAAGGCTATAAAGATAGAACTACTAAGCCTGGTCGTATGTAATCATGACATGTACAAGAGAATTTTATATTTTAAGCACAGACATTCATCCATGTTTATCCGTGTGTGTGTGTGTGATAACTTGCACATATTTGATACAATTAATATTTTCTCATGTTACTGCCATATGATTTTACAATATACGGTTTTGTAGGAAAATAAATTCCTGTGAAAAATCTTATTTCAAACAATGCATTCATCTACTACTGCTACTAGGATCTTCGTTTTGAACACGTTCATATTTGATACATTAGATTTGTTTATATCTGCAATATGTCAAAAAGGATATTTGATTGATTCACGTACAGGTTATTATCTGAAACATGGGCCAATAACTTAGTCCATGTAACAAATTACAATATCCTCCAGAAGGTCCAACTTATAAAAAAAAAAATATATAAATATATTTGACAAATCTTGATGAATTACTAAAAAATAAAATAAAGCAGGATCTCTATGGTTAATAATTACACCAAGGTGAATAACAAGTGTTTTCATGAATAGCCCCTGAAACTGAAATTCCATATTTGTCTTATCAAACATGGTTTCAGTATAGGTGTGAGGATATGGTGACCACAAGCTATGGCTATATAATTAATTATTAACACGTGTGATGTTGGTAATGGAATAAGTGATAACAATTTTTCTAAAATATTCAAACGCAGATGTAAGTCAACTGAAGTGTGGCGAAGGCCATTTGAAGAAGACCTGCCTGATGAAGTTACTTTGAGTTCAGATTTATTATCTTGTATGAACTGTACAGTGGACATACTCAATATTTTAACACTTCAATCAGTATAGAGTTAAATGGACATTCACGCATCAAACCTGCTACCAAACCATCAAAACTGATGTCAAATTAGGGAAAAGCGAAAATCCCGATCTGACATGGCCTTTATTGACCATAGACTGTATCCAAGAACAATAGCAGGCTTTCAAGCTCATGATGATACAAACTGATTGGATGTTACGTACTTATCAAAACAAATGTTATTATGGAGAGGAAGGAAAACATCTATTTTCAACATTTGATGCACGAAAGCGTGAATTATTGCGAACGTAATTCTGTCACTATCTATATACAACCGATAAAAATATTACATACGGGCAAGTCGTGAGATTCTACACAGACCGCTACGAAGGAATTGATTCATAAAAATAAAATAATCATAGAAAATATGTGGCAAGAATTTCCAGTACACATGCCACGTGGTATACACACTCGAGAATGGAGATGAATACGAGGCGTTTTTGGTTAAAACTCCAGGAATGATGAAATCATAATTGCACACAAATTGGTGAAAAGCAGCCACACAAAACATACACTTCTCCAAGTGCGTACGATGTACAGAAATAGTATTCCCATCACCAATGAAATTCTGTCGAAATCAGATAGGGTAGCATCAAAATAACATGAATAGCCGCACTGGTGCACAGCAGCATGTAGATGCCGTACTCGGTGGACAACTCGCTGCATAGCTAAAAGCCATCTTAACGTAGGCTTACTAGTGGTTATCACAGACAATCTGGCCAAGATTAAAACACACAAACAAAACTCATAAAAGTTTCATAAAAACAAGGAATATTTGAAATTTGATTTTTTTGGCTTTCATATTTGCAACAGAACATCAGGATAAGTTAATAGTTTGATGATGGCAGATGAATTCAACCAAAGATGATCTTATATGTGCCTAAATAAAACAAAATAAACAAAGCCTAGACAGTACTTCCTAGCTATTTGTCCTGTTAAAACTTGTTTCTTATACACTGGTTTATTATTAAAAATAATTCTCTGGACACAACGCAATGACAATCCTGATTGTACTCTGACTGGACACTCAGAGACAACAAATCCTTAGAGTTAATTTAAAGAAATGTAGAATGCTGAGAACTGTAGTTAGTTTTTTGATTTCTTTTTCTTTGTTGGACGTTTCAGTGGCGACTTGATGCATTTACCTGAAAATACACATAAAAAAACATACAGTAAGTAAAAAGAGTAAAACGTGGGATGACTAATTAAAATGGCCAAAAATGTTAAATCAGTTATTGTTGTGCATGTGCATGATAGCTCCTCCATCATAACATGGTCTACATATGTGATATACTGCATCTACAATGTATGAACGAATTATGAAATTATTCACCTTATGTCTTAATCTCACCACCGAGGACATATGGGCAAGGGGTTACTCCTTAGTGAACATTATCAATAGATTAAAGCTTTTACTGATGGAGGGCTTATCTCACAGATCCACATAAAATTGGAATGTGATCTCAACTCTCAGAGCAGTGTAGTAGACCAATAACTGGATGACTAATGTGTCTGTGTATAAGACAGATCATGCTGCATTATGATGGCCAATGATCCTGACTATCGGTGATTAAAGGAACAGTTCACCCTCAGGTAATATGATTTAAACGTGTATTAATGCTTATACAAATAACCCAAAATCACCCAATAATAATCACAAACTCTACCCAATATAATAAATATAAAATTAATCCTAATTACCGGAGGGTAGCCATTACGGCTTCCTCGAAAGCTAGATTGTATGAGGGGAAGGAAAAAGTCAGTTGTTCTGACCTCAGATGGCACAAGGATTATATGGTCATCTGGATCCCAATCAAGTCAGGTCAGAGATGCTCTGGCTTAGCCATCCTCGTGACGTTAACTGCCCTCATGCTCAACCTAACTACTACTAGTTGACACCGTCTCCGGTTCATTGGCATAAATCTGACAGCTCTGTAGATATGTTTTTTTTTGTTACAAGAGTAGGGCTATAAAACAATCATCTTAAGGAATTTCACTGTTTAGTTTTCTTTAGCCATTTCACTAACATTTGAGACTGTTTAGAGCAATTATACTGTAATATTTGTAGACACACTTTTGTTCCGAAATTACATGACCCCTGTTTGCATTGTTATAACCGGGCACTACAAACAGCTTCTGATAAGTGACATCTGATTTTAAGATCATTCAGTCTGTCTTTATCATAAAAATGACAGCGTCCACAGACCATTAATAGTTGATTAATCAATGCTTTAAACTTGATTATTTAATATACGCTTGATCCTGTTCATATTTTGACATCATTTAAAATTTGTATGAGCATATTTGTATTAGTCCTGAAAATTTGAACCGAAGGTGAGCTGTCCTTCTAACAGTTTTCATGATTTCAGTTCATATTAATCTTGCTTGAAATTTTTCTTATTAAAAACATACAACTCTTTGTGTGACTGAGCACATTAACTATACAATAATATATAATTTATATTCTAGTGATTGTATACAGATATACCAAATAAATTTATTGCTTATGATGACAGTTAAGAATTTGATATAGTCCTCGTTTTTACTACTGAAGTATTAATAACAGTTGTAAAAAATCCTCATATCAATTACTGGACTATCAAGTGTTTATTTTAGATCAAATCACTAGCTTACTTGATCTAATTCAGAATTAAGTATTTCTGAACTGATGTTTCCTTTATAGAACATGTTTGTATTGGTTGCAAACAGATTACGTTTTAACACATAATATCTTTTGCATAGATCATTAATATATACAATAAATAAAATTAAAGATCCCAGCATAAAGCACAAGTCCTATCAAATTTAACAACATTATAATTCTGTTTGACAGAAAACCTTCCAATCATAACAGCACTAATGGGCACCTCGCCTCCTTGGTCTAACTGGTAGCATGTTGGATCACAGATCACTACCACCTAAGTTCGAATATTGGCATGGGCATCTCTGAAGGGTGTTTCATCTTTGACTTTGCTTCATTACCTTTGGAGGTTGCTCAGCCCATTTAGTTTACCATGTGCACAAAAGTGGACATAAAACATCAATCATCATCATCATCATCATAACAACACCATGCCTCTCATCGCATAATGCTGCAATTTATTAATTCAAGTTGAGTTGAGGTCAGACCGTGGCAAAGGTCAAACCTGGGACATATGGAGGTTTGCAGCACAGTGCTCTAACCACTGCACCATTGGAATACTCTTATTCAAATCAAGTAATTAATGGCATTAAAACTTTTATAACAAATAAAAACATCAGTTGTAAAGAACAGGTTTTCAAATATCGAAAATAATGCTAGTAATTATTACAGTTGAATTTAATGGACTAAACCCTCGGTATATCATTGATTTTTTCAGTTTCTGAACTATCACACAAACCACATTTCAATTATTTTTTATTAATATGGTCTCTTGTTTACTTTTAGAGAACATTTTACACCATGAGGATGAACATTAGGGTTACATAAACAAACTGTAGCCAAACATTATAGCAAGGTACACCCTCGTGCAGCACTGATTCAATAGTAATCCTCTTACTTACCTCCCTTTACAGTAGCCAGTGATAGTCGACTGAATTCTTTCCATGTATCCTTGTTGGCCTTTAACACGCCATCTTCATCCTCATCTGTGAAGATGAACAAATTGTCATAAAGTATCAGCAAAATCTACATTACTCTTTTTACAATTTGATTTTTACACAATTATTTTTATTTCTTTATTTCAGGGCTCTATATTTTTTGGTAAGAAATCAATGGTAAAACAGCTTTAACTATAGTAATACCTTATTTCCATCTTATTATTAAAAACTTGGAAAATGGAAATAAAAACACTATTGATCAAATATTATTAAATCTTAAGATTTCTTTCCTGAACAAATTAAAGCAACTGCATCTTAATACACCCCCAGCTTTCATCTGAGAATAAGTGAAATGTTAAACAGAACTTTTTAATTAAATGTGATGAAAATATATACAGGTGATGTAGTAGTATTACCATGTAAAAGCTATTATGAGAGATTACACTCTAGGAGGAGATTTAGGTAATTTTAATAATTATATACATGATAGATCAAAACACCATATATATATATATATATATATATATATATATATATATATTTACAGACACAGCATTATTAATACTGTTAAACCACTTAAGATTTTACCCCAGTGGTGCTGTCCAGGTTCTAATGTTTCTCTCAGCAATCTACAAGAATCTATCAAAGCATCCATTAGCCTAGCCTGGTTTGACAGAAAGGCAAGAACAGAAACATAGTGGGTTATAGTGATCAGAGGCCATGCAAAAACAAGCACACATACATACACATAGTACTTACAAGGATTACAATATACACAATTAATGATAATACAAAAAGTAATCAGAAATCAAGGTCATGAACATGTCGAAAACTGAATGGTCCAGATGATAAAAAGAACAACAAAAGAACTAGGAAGTTCACCAATCCACAGATATTTGACATCCTCATATGGTGAACAGCAATTCAAGCTAAAAGCAATCTAGATATGAGTGCTTGTCAAAATTTTCAGAACTACTACAAATATACTCAAACAAATTATAAATGATGCAAAAATATGAACATGATCAAACTACATATTAAATAATCCAGTTGAAAGTGCTGGTTAATCAACGATAACTCATTTGTTTGTGGGCACTGCCATTTTGAAGCCAGACACGGACTGTGTGCTCCTGAAATCTGACATTACTTAATACAAGCTGTTTGTGTTATCTGGTTATAACAATCTAAACAGGGGTCAGCCAAACATGTAATTTCAGATCAAAAGTGTATTTACATATACATGTATTACAGTATAGTTGTTCCAAACAGTCTTGTATGTTGCTGAAAACTAAATAGTGAATTTTTTTATTTTGTACTCATGTAACAATAATAATGGCCTAAATGGGAGTTATTTTACATGGCTTAGGTACCTCAAATGAGAGAGACGCATATGGTCTGTATTTTATTGCTTCGCCACAGAACAAATACTCCCCCACCCCCTCTCCAAAACACAAAATTGTATCAGACGAAGAACATACAGCTTAAGGTTTCAGGAACTGGACAATATTTTGCATTACCTTTTGACCTTGTGCCGTTCCATTAGAGAAATGATCAACAATATCATGTGAGGAAAAGGTGCTGGCAATAACATAGTTTGTGAAATGACATGGTACATCAGTGTACGGTACGCTAACAAGCCTTGTGTTAATACAGTAATCATGCATCATCGGCGGACAGATACAGAGATGGCCAGTAAAAAGAAATGGTGAGCTGATAGCGGACAGACCAGACACGTCGTCATTACCTAGTGCATCAACCTCATCGCATCCACACTTCTTTGTTCTCTTCACCTCAACGCAAGTATCTATTAGAGCATCCATTAGCTTAGCCTGGTAAATAAAGCCATCAAAAGCTTAAATAGCTCTCCTGACCAATGACAACTTTAGACTACTGAGGAATGGTCTGTAGTTACTAAACGATCACAGCTTGGCGAGGAAATTTGTTCGTTTTCCAAACAGAATATGGTTAAAATGAAAAGAACTTGAGCTCTGTTATCTTGTAAACATGAAAGAACACAATTACTACCTTTCTTTTAGTAAAATGGCATCCATAAAAACACAAGTGACTTAATTGTTTATATAATCTACATTATACATTGATCAACTAACTCCTACACAACGGATCTGGTTGTGATGTAACTTAATTCCCTTTTCTCTTACGAACAACTGACTGAGGCTTTACACCCCTACCAGATCATCAACTACAGGACTGTGCCTCTTTCTTAACTAATACGCTAGAGAATGCTGATGGCATTTTACCGGCATAATAACAACTTATTGCCATATTTCACGTCTGTACTAGCTCTAGGTTGCCATATGGTCCTACCTCTCTGGAGAACACTTGCAGTATCTTGCTGACACATTCACCATTTTCCACTTGCTGGAACTGGAGGAAGAGGCATGGTATACAGTTCTTGTTCTCCTTGTTGCATGGTTCAGCATACTCCCATGACATGTCCTCATACAGGAGACCCAACAGGAATACCTGGATAGAAGACCAATGCCAACCCAATTACATACAGCTCATCTGATGTCTATTCTCCAACCAGTCATCATATATTACAAGGAATGACTAATACAGCATTAGTTTGTTAACCACGCAGCTCCATAATCCATCATTTGTTTTATATTTAGAACATATCTTCTACTTTCATAACATCCTATCATCTCAAACAAAATTAAAACACACACTACAGATTGACGTCCTAGAGCTCCCAGAAGAAATTAACAGAGCTGAATAATGACGATGTCTGCCTCTTTTGAAAGACTGTTATCAGCTCTCATTAAGCTGTTTCTTGTGAAAGCATCTAAATCTAAAAATGTGTCCAGTTTAAATTCCTTTTGGATAAATGGTTCTATTGTGAATATATTACAATGAAAGTTCTTATTCCTACCTAATAACCTATATAGGGAATATACATAGTTTCAATTAAATCATGTTTGCAGTTAACATATCACTATTATCAGATTCAATGCTTGAATTTTAACACTTTCATTTTAATGGATCTATCCATATATGTGGGTGTGTGTTTATATATATATATATATATATATATATATATTCTAAATATCTATTTTATTTGTAGAACATAAAATATTCTGCAGGCAGAATAAAGAACATGTAAAACGGAAGATCCACTGAGCCCTGAATTAGCCCCCTTCAGTCTAATAACAACAACAACAAACACTTACTGAGTCATCTAGGTCAATAATGAAGATGCCACATGGATTAATAGCCACATAAACAGGATCGTCTTTAACTGATGTCAACAGCGCTTGACCAGGATGTTCTATCTGACCTCTGAAAAATGCTGCCCTGTAAAGAAACAAACCTCCACAATAATCTCGCTCATCAGAGTATTAAACAAAATCACCTCATATGGAGTTTAGCTTGCGCTCGTTTCCTACCCGTAGTAAGGCAGCTTCCAACAGTACTCCAAGTACATCCTGTATGCCTCCACCAGAGTGACACTCTGTAACTTCTTGGAGGCAGCACGATGCCAGGCCGACAATCTGTCCTCGGGCTGATCATCACTACTGAATAGAGACTTTTTCCTCTTTGCATATCTTGTTGGGTAGAACTGGTTTATTTTATCTCTGAAAAATGCGAAAAAATTAAACTCTTTTAGCTAATGTCCCAAAACAGTGTAGTTGTCTTGTGCATCATAAAATGCCACCTTACTCGAAAGTGCAATATTTATTTCTTCAAAAGTTTGTTTCTATGGGACTCAGTATGAGGCTATCTTGTTGTTAAGTAAATAAGATATCATACAAATCATGTGAAAAAACAACAATTGTAGCTATTTTAATATACTTGTAATATGCTGGATTATGAATGTGTCCGTAGAAGCCTTTATGGTGTATATGAG
The DNA here is from genome assembly GCA_025642065.1 of Paralvinella palmiformis. NCBI lineage: Eukaryota > Metazoa > Annelida > Polychaeta > Terebellida > Alvinellidae > Paralvinella > Paralvinella palmiformis. Next base: position 744,403 of record JAODUP010000427.1, on the reverse strand, counting down.
CTTGTAATCCAGCCAGATAGTCGCAGTCTTCCTGGTTAAGTGGATAACGTGAATCTATCACATTCTCTTTGGCTTCAGCATACAATAGTCGGAGTATTTCTGGATTGGTGAGCTGCCAAGCAATGATCAGTCATGTAAACATCACAAAAACAATGTACTAATAGTGAAAAATGTAGCATGGAACAAAAGTAAATTGGTACAAGTTTGTCCCTACAGAAGATTAGTTATATTCTTCGGTGGACGACGGTTAGCAATGGCACACCGTATTTACTAAGATATCACTTGGTCAAAATTTGAATACTAGTGTTAGAGCAGTGTCATCTCATCAGAAGATCAAACATGAACTAGATTTACAGCTTCAAATTCACATAATTGTCTGTCATTTAACATTTATAATCAGTAACTGATGAACCATTTAATTACTTGTTCCCAAATAATTAATAGCATCCAGAATTAATACAATATTACTACCTGCTCACCCTACACGTTCAATCACGCCTACTAATCAGATACGGGTACCTGTAGCCAATACAGATCTCTCTCTCTCTCTCTCTCTCTCTCTCTCACATACACAAAAATGTGGTAAACAAATAGAAAACAAACCTTCTTTTCTTTACTTCTTGAGTAGAAAACGTTTCTTTGAAACATGAGGATTGGTTCATCTGTAAAGTAAAATACATCATATTTTGAAAGAGCATTTCATATCGCTGCTTATACTGTTATTAAATCAACATGTAACAATATTTTTTTAATTAAATTAAATACAGAAACATAGCCAACTTCAAAACTCCATCTAAAAGTTTTCTTTCACAATAGTTACTGTCAAATTCTATGTGTAATTGCTTAAGATACTTTATACACAAAAGTTTAATAAATGCATCTGTTAGAAACAAAAAATATTACAAAATTAGACTCATAATAATGTGGAATAAGCCAATTTCAAGGGGCAGACACAGACATTTGTTAGAAACAAAAAATATTACAAAATTAGCCTCATAATAATGTGGAATAAGCCAATTTCAAGGGACAGACACAGACATTTGTTAGAAACCAAAAATATTACAAAATTAGCCTCATAATAATGTGGAATAAGCCAATTTCAAGGGGCAGACACAGACATTAATGATTAACCGAAGTCAAATTTTGCATTGACAATAAAGTGCCCATATTAAAAAGAGCTCCTTATGGTATAACAAAACTACAGAAAAACCATAACACCTCTGGATGGGCAAGAGCCATTCACAGGTAATACGCAATGACAGCCAATAAGATGTATCTAAAATCCCAATAGAAATCTTAATAATTGATATTGTTTACAATTGAGAACAACCATGAACAGGTGGGTTTTTAGACTAGGTTAAAACCTTTAAAGAGACGATGCACTGCTGATGTCTACTGGCAACCTATAAATGTGCAATCAAGACACGACTTGAGCTGAAACACAGGTACGTGCTACAGTATCTGCTGACTGAATGAAATCAGTTATTCGGATGTACATTTTTTGTATCATCACTGATAGATTTATAAGCTGTTAGAAATATATAGAAGAATATACACTGTCTCTCCAGGAGTCAGTGAAGTTTATAAATGTTTGGACAATTATCATCACATGTAACCAAGACACTGATGACTGTAATAAATGCATCTTCTTTCAAGAATGCTTATGTTCTTACAATAGAAGTAGGCGCAGCTGATGTGACACATTGATTCTTAGGAATACATTTGTCCAAAAATAACACAACGGGATAATGATGATGATGATTGATGTTTTATGGCCACTTTTGTGCACATGGTAGGCTAAATGGGCCGAGCAACCTCCACAGGTAATGAAGCAAAGTCAAAGATGAAATAACCTTCAGATATACTCAAGCCGAGATTCGAACACGGGTACGTGGCAGTGATCTGTGGTCCAACACACTACCGCTAGACCATGGACTTTACACTCTTCAAATTCAATGCGAATGTGATTACTAAAGGCAAAATTATTTTCCAAAAGATCATATGTCAACTAGAATTTCCAAATAAACAAAAATGAGCTCTATCTGGCACCCATACAAATTATATTACAAAGATTCTGTACATGCCTTTTACTAAGGTCATCATGGCCAAAAAATATTTAGCGGTGAAAAAAACACCATAACTGCTTAGACAAAGTTCTATTTATGCAAAATGGTGCAACAAAAACCTCTTTCTATATCCTCCTCTGCAGCTGTGGTGTATTTCTCTAACAGTTCATCCCAATAACATGCAAGTTTGAATGGGACATGGTTTGGTTTCAACTGCAGTTCTGGAAAGCATTTAAAAAAACATAAGCAAGATCATAACAAGAATCATAAGGACGAGAAGAAAAAAATAATCATCAATGAATTAACTTAACAAAATGCAACTCTAATTCTATTAATATGAGACTTAAATTGAGGTTGCATAAGCTGAATTGTGATAAAGCATAAGAAAACAATACTTTTACAATATTTTTAAAATGCAGCACAACCATTTGGCTAAAATAGCACTTATTTACCAAGAAGATCTGAAATAAGCCAAAGTGAGAAGACTTCCCGAGCCTCCTCTGGCAGACTCAGCTCCTCCATGACATAATCAAATAGTTCTCCAGCTTCTGCATTCTGTCCATCCTCAACCGTGAAATGTATCCCTGTCTTGTCCATCATGTAAATGATGGTCTCGACCGCTGAATAAATTAGAACAAAACCATCTTGTTAATAAAAAATAATATGTGACATTTATATAGCGCCCTATTCAGCTAGATAGCTGCTCTAACTCTAAGACGCTTTACAGTATTAATGCCCTGATAGTCATAAGCATTTGAAATGCTGAATAAATAAAGTATTACTGTTGTCGTATTAAGACACTTAGCCATAGCATGTAACCACCCAATAAGAACAAAACAGATCCTTACATTTTCCACCTCTTGATGTTTCTGAAACTCTCCCAGGTATGGAGATGACACTGTGTGGGGTCTGAGTGGGAAGTGATCCACCGCCCTCGGGTAAACTGATGATGGTATCACCTGCAGAATAGTCGGCATGGCCACCTCTGCTGGGAGCCACTAGGGCTGTGTAAATAGGAGGCAACGGCTTGCGCTTCACCGGTGTACCACTGCCATCCCTCCCACCACCACTGTTATCAATTGGTGGAAGCTGCACTGAAGCACCTGATGTTAAAAATAAATTTAAAAAAATTAAAGGCCATGCACTGAGATGTCTCTTAATATAACCATTTACATATAGATCAGATGTCAATTTAATATGAGTGAAGTTGGTTAGTTGACCTTTTTGACAAATATAAAGACTGCACAGAAACTACGACTCTAAAAGGCACTTTCCAGACGATATCTCAGAATTACCCAATTTGGAATATGAAGCTTCAAAACATTATTTGTTATCAACCATTCACAGCCTAAACCAGTATCGAGACATAAACCAGTATTCGTCTAAATCTAGAATCAGTTCACTGCTATTTACAATCATTAAAATGTACATTTTAAACTGCTGTTAAAAGTCACACTCACTGATCCACTCAAATAGAATAATAAATAAATCACAATCATTAAGCTAGCAGACATATGAAGAAAACCTACAAATCAAAAGGTTTCATGCGAATACGAGTAATTCATCACCGTTCTAGATAAACAAAAGTAAATGTACGAGGTTAACTCTTGATTTGTGAAACTGCCGAAGTGGATGAGTGATACGTTGTGACATATGGCCATAGGACAATTTCCCAAGGAAACATCCCACATACACAGGTAATCTATATTGATTCCAAAACACCCCGACTGACACGGAGGTTTACAACACAGTGTTCTAACCAATCTGTCATTTGACTGTTCATACAGAATGCTCAAAGAGCGAGGTTTTGAACAATTATATTTGTAGTTATATTTAGTTTGTACCATACATGGGGTTAATTCCATTTTGTCAATTCCAATCAATTCCATTTCCACATCAAATTTATCAATTCTAAATGACTCTTTTTTTACCTACTACTTTTTACTATGAGAGATACTCCAAGTACCTACTTGGAATACCAACTCTGAGTAGTTCATATTCCAAGTAGGATTGTCATGGAAGAAAAATTAAATGGTAAATTAATTTGTGGATTTATTATTTTTGTAGGAAACTTCAATTCCAATTATATTAATTCCAATTCCATTTTTTTCCGGCCATCAATTCAAATTCCAGAATTGAATTGACCCCATGTCTGGTTTGTACATTATATGCTCGACTTAAAAATATGGAAATACTAAGTACTTATAACCAATCATTTCTATTTGGGCATTCTGATGGTACAGTGACTAGGACTCTGCACTGTAAACTTCCAGGTTGTGGGTTTGAATCTGCAGTCTTTTCAATAGCAGCCAACACTATACGCCATCTATTTTACAGACCCTCGTCATCTATTTTATCGACAGAAAATTGGTCGGCTACTTTGGTTTGGTGAAAAAGTGACATAGAATGCACCAAATACTCCATTTTCCCAAGGAGAGCCTCTACTGTGTTATTGTTACTACCACTAAGCAACGGTCAAACCTTCATCACCCCCCTCCCCACATCCATTCAAGTTGTTTAGCCTGGGCGATGGTTACAACTGGGGCATATGGGAGAGGGGCATCTGGCAAGGAAAACAAATTGTGCAAATACAGGCATTCCCATAATAATCAATGTTTTTGGGGATGTTAAATAATGCACTCAGAATCGAAGTACACCCAGTCCAGCATCACCAAAACGTTTCCTACCATTTAATTAACATAGAGAAGACATGCCTGCATTCAGTACCTTATTCAGCCATCATACAGCGAGATATTTTGTAACTGTCCCAGTTCCCTCTTGATTCAGATATAACAAGGAGTTCAAGGTGTTTGCTTCCATATCGATATTTTCTGCTAATACTTCACAACATCTTGCTTATGAGGTATTAATAGTGATTTTACATATATCTGAAGTCATTTTCTGAACTATCTACGAACCTATAATAAAATATAGTGTTTCCAATCATGGCACGCTAATTAAGTACGGACCATCAAATTTAATTATACATATCTAAATCAAGACTGTAATTTATAGGAGAATATTTATAGAGAAACCTTTCTAACGTATGACTGAAAGATGAAACAAATGCAGAAGGAAAAGACTACCAATTAAACAAAAACAGCTATATATTAAAAGACTAACTAAATTCAGATCAAAAGCAACCATCGGCTCAAATCGTGCAGCCATTCATCATAGAAATAGGAAAGTTAATAAGCAGCCTCCGTCAAATTTAGAACCAAAAAAAAACAACTAATTTGTAACTAAATTATTAAAAGTTTACTTAGTTTCTAACAAATTAAATACACAAAAGAATAAGAAAATTTTAATTTCCTTACTTAATGTGTTTTAACATAGACATCACTTACTTGTTTTATTCACTGGAATCAGCAAGACAAATTCGTTTAAGAAAGAACCATTACATAATGAATACTCTTATAAATATACTTGCACCATTAAAACAAAGAAATAAATGTAGTATTAACAGTTTACATAATACCACACGTACACATGGCAAGCATAGACAGCTATATAAGCATAAACAGCATATAATCGTTTGGGCAACTGTGCTTCCTCATATAATCACTCGCCACTCTCATATGTTATTTTTCATTGGAGGTTACGGCTTATTGCTTGTCAGTTAGTGTCTGGTGGTATATAAATAACAGTATCTAGGTAATATGAATGTTTAACTTGTAACATTATTGTGTATACCATCCAATATAGTTATATACTACTTACTTACATTTAACCTACCACCAAAACAAATGGAAATGAATAAGATGGTTATGAAGAGCATCCAGGAAACATTATTTTAATCGCGGTGATTCATCACGCAAACATACAACACTCAATATTAACAAGAAATGACTGCTCTCTTTCACCCAAAATTTATACAGCACAATATTTTATAATATATATATATTCAAGGTGTTTTATGTTAGCATGAAAAGTGTCTGAAGACATCAAAATTTTGATACGTGTAAAACAAATAATACGGAGGCCTGTAAATATCTTAAGATGACTCAGTACCTCCAGGTGTAGAGATCAATACAGATGGCTGTCCTTCTATTTCAGCCTCCTCAGGTTCATCTACATTGGTTTCAGCTATATTGTGAGAAGACATGTTTTCTAGTGGTTGTCTCTAATGTTGTGGCTCAATTCTGAAAGTAACCGATATTATACACGCCATCAAAATACTATTAAAAACAATGATTAAAGAAAACAAGATTGAATTTTACTGTAATGACCATTTTATAGCTATTAGTAAATATTTAGAAGCTTTGTACTATAATAATCAGTTAAAATCATAGTAAAGCTGATATGACCCCCCCCCCCAAGACAAAACGCATTTCTTTCTGATTTCCGTGATTAAATTCTGAGAACAGGTTATATGTGTATGCTTGCCATTCATTTTATTATTAGTCTACAGTACAGAGATTGAAATTGTACAGTTTGAACATTGCTAACTATTATGGTTCTGAAAATACTGAATTGCAAATTTGGTAGAAAAAAAAATGAACTTGATAAAATCCAGATTTTGCTGACCATAGGTTTATTCATTATTTTCATTTTATTACATCTATAGATAGACATATAATACAGCTTTCAGCCCTGAAAGTTTCATGTCTCTATGCCAATTAATTACAGAATTATCTGGGTTCAAACAGGGCTAAAATATTAGGCACGATTTCTAAAGCAACAAAATTAGAGGTACCCCTTGGTACTTCAAAGTGGTATATTTTTTAGTAAAACCTTAAACTTGTGCCAGACCTCATCATATACATGGTATTTGATATGGGAAGCACCAGCTGATTTTATATGGAATGACCCATATATGTTTTTTTCATTCAAATCTTAGACTTTTATGTACCCAGTAACACCATTCAGTCAAAGCCAGGTTGGGATTTGAACCCAAATGCTAGATGTTTGTGGTCAATCATGCCATCTGTTAGACCTTCAGTAGAGTGTACCTGTGTAATGAACTCTATGCCATGCATCTAGGAAAATGTATAACAATGTGTCTTGTTTGTGATCTTCCAGTAGTTATAGATATATACATATATAAAACTTGAATGAGAAATAATGAAAAAATATAATATGCATTTCCTGGTATTTGTGACAGTTCCCAATTTAAAACATATAGATAATTCCTATTCAAATGTTTACCAGAGGAAAAAATGGGAAGATTTAGGTCTATTTCAAATCTCACTTAAAGATCACCCTATTTTGGGTAATTAATTCAATATGTAATATTTAACAATGTTAGTCTCAAGTATGTAGACAGTAAAACGATTTGGGACATGGATGATGAGTGGAGTGTTGTTTAATGACACATCGGCACAATTTAGGCCATTCAGTGTCCTTATTTGGGACATGGGCTGATAAAGATTTAAATGGTCTAAAAACTACCTAAAGTTACTTAACTAGATATCAACATACCCATTTTTTTATTAGTCAGGTAAAATAAAAGTAAACATGAATTTTATAAACTAATGAAACATATTAATTCATCAATTCGAACTAGCTGTGTTGTTACAATGTGTGTACTCTTCACCTGCTTTGACCAAGGTTGGCACGTTTCTCCCCTATATGTGTGGTGAAAACCACTGTAATTACCCAGTTTCTCCCAATACAGCAGAAATAATTTCTCCCATGGCAGAAACTAAATTTGGGGAAAATTGTCATGAAAATAACCAATTAATAGACTTTAACAGTTTACTGAATGGAAGTGTGGAAACTGGCTATTATATGGTCATGTACGTACATCGTTTTGATTCACATATTTGTAATAAACATGTTCTAATACCACAATTTTCATACACAAAATCATACAGTGCTATGTGCCAAATGTTATATAATAAACCAATTAAATCTTTAATATTTGTTATTTTTATTAAAACAGATGAATAAATTAGTAATATTAATTGTATCCCCGTACAAATGTACTAGGGGGATTTACATGTTGTTCTGCTGCTGTACCGTAAAATAAACACATCTGGGAGTTTCTCCCAGGCAGAAAGGCATTTCTCCCCTTTTCATGCAGGCCCAGGTCAGGGGCCATGCCAGGGGAGAAATACCTTTCTCCCAGGGAGAAAGCCAACCTTGACTTTGACAATTTAATTCTGACATGTCTGGTGGGTTACCCAACAGACATGTGTAATAATTGTGACGAAAAAGTAGATCTAAACGGCTTAAGTTACAGGAGTACACGGTTAAAGTCACACAGGAAGCTTATAATAGTAATGAACCGGATGTAAATTTTTCTGTTACTCACTCAATTAACAGTAGATCGAGATCTAACAGTTGCAACCAGATTATTTCCAAACCCGGAAATCAATAGATCTAGAATGACTAGATCCATCACTTACCTAACAATTATGAAAACATTTCGATGCTAAACAAATGTATACAATCCAGTTAAAGGACGCTCACGAAAGTGGGTGTGTCAGCCGCAGTTTAATGAATTAATCTACATTCTACACCTACTGGCTACTTAGTAGATCTACTTGGTGACTGGTCTTGTCTTCGAGCGAATGATTCATGTCCAGTCACGAAATGTTTTACTGATCCACTCTTCGCGACACAGAGATAGGAATAGTACGAAACAATTCAGACTTACACAATTTTAAGACGGCACCAGACATATAATGATACAGTCCCGACATCGCACCAAACATGTCTTGTAAATATAGATCTAACTTGTTTGGTAACAAAACGAGCGTAGAGCTCAGATTCAGTTCTACTATTTCCTGTCGTGATATTTTGTCTCAAGAACGCAAATCATGCATAGCTGCGGTAACCTAGTTACCCGCACAGTGAACGTGTTTATTGAGCACTGGTCTTGATATAAAATATGGAATTTAATTAAAAGAAACAATATACCTTTTGTTGGAAAATCTATTGTTATAAAATATACTGGATCCAGTGTGGTCATCCTGTCCTTTTCCTAGTGTTTTAATTGATTGTGAACGTAACACGTGATACCACATGGCTCCACAGAATTTAGATAGATTATGCATATTGTTATAACATAGAATGACGATAGATTATACATACTGTTATATGTCTATGTCTGATAGCGCGTAACTACCAAATTAAAGAGTCTTTATGCGTTACATTGTAAGTGGATTATGTTATAAATTATAGGCCAAAAAAAGAACAGTATTGTAAATCAAGCTTTTTTTTTTTTCGGTGATTTTTTAATCTTTTTTTTTCAAAACTTTCCTTTTTCTAGTTCTCTCTCTTCCCTTTCCCCTGTTTTGGTTTTGTGTGGGGGTGGTTTTTTTGGGGGTGTTTTTTTCCAAAAAAAATATGGCCATTTTCTTATATGAATGCGTTAGAGATAAACAAATTTCCTGATTTACATATGCTCTCTAATTCGATCTATATTCAGTGTTGAGGTTGAAGTGTATCATGATTCAGTTTATTCTTGGATAAAGACACGACCAGTTTCATTCACATATATTTTTTCCCAATGATGAAGGCTGATATATATGCCTATACAAGTTAAATTCTGTTATACAAATACTGCTGTCGGTCTATACACAGATAAGAGCTATAGCATACCACAGGCGTATATTTATATTCCAGTTCAACACACACACACACACACACACACACACACACACACACACACACACACACACACATATATATATATATATATATATATATATATATATATATTAACATCTTACAGTTGATTGGTCTGTTGTATTGCCGACAACAAAATATGGCAAAACTATAATGACAGACCCGATTAGAAGTACACGACTCAGTACGTTATTTTACAGTTCGGTGAATTAATTAACATATATTAATTACATGCATTCGAAGAATACTGATCAATAACCAAAAACGTATTTTGGCCTGACATACGGTGTTTGTGTGGAAATATATATATATATATATATATATATATATATATATATTCCTAACTGGTTTTATCTGATATGTCACAAACTGAATTAATTTCAGTCATTTTATTTCTTGACATTTGATCATGAAACGTGGATATAATGCTTAAAACATAAACCCATAATTATTTCCTTTCAAGTCCGTGCACAAAGATGACTCAGAGAAGTTCAGACTCCTTTATAGTTGGCATCATTCTCACCTACTACTCAAAGGGGCCAGTACATGGAAAATGGATCTAACATTCTTTGGTTAAACTTTTTTATTTAAAAACAGGGGGAAGGAAAAAAAATTTTTTTTTTTTTGGGGCCAAAAACCCCCTAACTGAATGCAATTAAGTTAAAGTTTCTGCTATCCAGCTGGATTTAAATTGTGTTTTAAATTGTGTTTCTTCACAATTAATCCCGAATACGGTATATGTACTAAAGCAACAGCTCGTGCCGCACATAACTACTTCATAATACAGTTAGAAAATATTTGCGGATGATGAAGGGACATTATGATTATAATACGATAAAAAATTAAAAGCAGTAAAAATATAAATACAGCAGTTTTTGTGCTACTGATCTCGGGATGTTCATGCCATTAGAAAACTCTTTGGTGTATGTAATTATACGTATAGTACCTTTTTTGGGGTAGAAATCGGGATTTGACGAGAATGAAAAATTACCATTTTACGATCTTTAAGGGATTCGCCCATTTCATTATGAAGATTTACATTTTTAATATCATTCGATTCCCCTAATTCCTTATAGGCAACTGTTAGTTTCGCAAACAACTCTCAAGTTGAATCTATTCTTTATTTTAATGCGTTCTTCCTAATTCCAGCTTATTCTTTTGAATATGTGACTTCAGTTTGTGGCCTCTGACAACGTTTTCATATATCATCATATGTTAATAATATGATCCACAGCCATGAAGTGAGGCCACCCTTTAATATGTGAATAATACGTCACATTTATTTAGCGCCCTATACAGTTAGATGGCTGTCCTAAGGGGCTTTACGGTATTATTATCGCTGATTCAGGGATGTTTTAATCCAACACACACCTCAACTTCCAAGGGAGCGTGCAACGCATACTGCCATTATAGGCGCAGAGCTTTATTCTAACACAAAGCCATCACGTTTTGTCAGGTTCTCGTTTCTGGCTGAGTGAACCATTCGCCACATGACAACGTTGCAGCTCCGAGCCTCGAACCCGCGACCCTTTGGCTACGAGTTCTACTATATAACCAACTGCTCCATCACAGCTCGACCTTTGAGCAGAAGAAGTTGGATTTAGGAAAATGTCATTTTGTATTATGATTGTTAAACCAGCCCTGTTCCTTTTGGCTTTATTGACCTGGCTGAAAAATCATTCCTTGAATCTCCCCGCCGCACAAATAAAAAATAATAACCTACAAGCAACAACAACAACAATTAGTTATGCATCTGATTTAAATTTATTATAGATAAGTCAAAGTAGAATATCAATTTTGCCGAGAGCATTCGTGTACGCAAAAATGCAACCACTCTGCTATTTCTCCTTGACACGTAAAAGCTATTAATAATAGATCGATTCTAGCTATTTCCTTATGAATGTGACACGAACACGGATCACGGACAGGCGGATGGTTAGCTTAATACGTGGATTGAAGCAAATATGTCGCGATCGGATCATCACCAACGCCACAATTAAAGCTCGATCCCTGGAGCGGATATGGGTTTGTAGGTAGGATGACGATTGGTGTTTTACTGCCACTTTTGTGCACATGGTAGGTTAAATGGGCCGAGCGAGCGTGATTTGTGGTCATTATAACAACGCATCACGAATAAACAACAACGGCCTCGAAACAATTATCTATTTCCACATGTTAGATATCATTGGCAAAATACTTTGGAAAGAAATACTGACATGCAGAAAGAAAAGACAAATCCACACTTTAGCCAGGCAAAGGGCACAAAAAACTAAATGGCCACAATGTTGTCAAACTCGTGTGCCCAAAAGGTGCACTGTGATGATAAACCAGAGCAATGCCTGTTTCGTAATTTCGTACCATAAAGACTCACCCGGCTATCTTGGAATTCCCTTTATTATTGTCAATAAACCGTCACGCAACTTACATTTGATATTACACCAGCAGATGATCTGTGACTAATATGATTATATGCTTACGAAACAGATTACTACAAGGTATATTAAATATACGGAATCTATAGAAACAACCAGTAAACAATTTTCAGTACACGTGTAAAAAGTAAAGAAAAACATTGTTTGGATAATTAATTATCGTTCAAACGAATTGGGTTTGGCTAGAAGACAAATTGTCGGAGTAATTTTAGTAGTTATGCCAAACAACTTACGTCAATTAAGACAACATTGGCACAGTCTATATGTTATGTAATACGTACGACGTTAATTGGTGTGTGCGAAATAATAATTCAAAACAAATTGATATACATTTCCAGTGAAAATTAATAAATCTAATCAACTGTTTTCCAGATACAATATTTAAAAAAGTGTGGGTGGTGGCGGTTTAGGAAAAAATCCGCTGAAATGTGCCTGAACTATTAAAAATCGTAGTGTAATTTAAAACATATATTTGGATGAAAAGAACACACACACACACACACACACACACACATATATATATATATATATATATATATGTAATCAAACATCCCTGAAATGACAGAATTTGGTAAGAATTATAACCCCGTATATAAGGGGTAATACAAACTGGAATTAATACGCTGGTATAGAATACGCAGTTAATATAAAAATAGCCACTTATAATTAGCAAGTTAAATTTTCTTACTTGATAACCAGTAATACCGCTTCGAGATAACTTGTCTGGCAAAAATTAATGAAGATAAGAATTATTCTTAATTCTATCACTTAAGTACATAATAAGAAAGCAATCTTTACAGAACACAAACCAGTATATGTGTTAAAAATAATTAAACAAATATCTTCTATTGCCGTACATCAAATGCTTGTATTTGTTTTCTAGCAGCATGGTTATCACACATTTTCAGTAATGAGTGGGTTTTTTACGTGCAAAATAAGCAGAACAATTCAAATCCCAAGTCTACTAGGTAACTCAATAATTTGATAAGCGAAGGGCTGTAATCACTCTCTGGAGATGATACATGGTGACAAAAACACAAGCAACAGAAGATACTAAAGGTTAGATTTATTTTATATGGATGTCTGATCTATTATTTCAAAATACTGACCACGTCTACCATTAGTAACTTAATTGTTTATGCCAGTGTTTTCATTGTTTGCCATATTTTGCCTAAGAGAATGCGAAACATTTCTGAGATTCTTTTTATGCATTATTTGGCAATTATCACGAACCTTCCATTGGTTTAAGTCACAGATACTTCTTATTTTTCGATAAGTACGGAGAAATCTGTAACCCTCCTCACCAGTATTGTGTGATGAGTCGCAGCTACGAGTTGTATATTTTACATTGCACTTCACTTTACTAGATTCTGAAGGTCAAGTTGAATCATTATACTTGCAAGAGGGTTTCAAATTAACAATCATATCAGAATGTATCGTTTTATTAATTAATCTATTTCACAAATATTTTATTTTATTCCAATAATAAAAATAAAAATAAATTTTTGGGGGGGTCGGGCGGCTTTATTCCAACGTTGACCTAACGTGTGTTGCACCATTTACAACAGAAAATTTCAATCAAAGTGCTGTCGATAGCCAAGAATCAGTAATTCTATAGTACTGTAGGTAGCAAAACTGGTACAACCACAGAATCGTTTACTCGGTTATAGCGCTGCCAAATTGTTTTAACAAAATCATCACGTCCGTCGTAGCCATGCTTTGTCAAAAATCTTCAAAGGTAATAATTAGTAAAAACTCAACCTTGTTAAATTAACATATATATATGTTCTTTTATAAATAAGCGAAATATGAAATAGCTATGCGTACTGCAGAAAAATATCACATCACAGCCCTTCTGTTCAATATATATATATATATATATATATATATATATATATCCATGTTTTGCATTCACTAAAGCTTCATTAATCAGTATATTTGAAAGATATTAATGACCATCAACTAAATCACAGCACCGTGGTTCTGTACATTTGAAATTCAATCCATGAGTGATCCTGGTCAAGAGGTTCAACTATGAACTATAAAGACTATGAACTTCACCATCTGAGACAGTTCCCGGCCATATTATCTAGACACTGATATCCACCCTTGAATCAATGTTTTATTCATAAATCTTTAATTAATAGTTTCTGTCATATATTTGTTTCAATAACATAGAAAATACTGAATTGCTCTATGAAAAAGAGCTCAGCTATTACCCGATGAAATAGAATATTATATGGTTGTATATTTATGTGACCCTGGCCACATAACGTATTTAAATAAATAATAAAAATAGCATACTTTTCAATTAGAAAGTCCTTTTCTTTTATAAGTTTAACATGCATGCTTAACTATCCAAATAAATCATATTATTTATGTTACATGGTCAAATTTAATAAGAGAAAGATGGGCGGCTTACTGATGGTAGACCACCCGTACGTGGACCACCGATGGCGACTTGGCGCCAGTGTGCCGGCCGTCAGTGATCAGCTGTTCATGCCATCGTGGGGCCGACGGCTTTCATTACCGATGAGTCTGGGCGGCATACGCACAGACAGACCTATATTTTTTAAGGTAAATAACAGACATAAGCATGATTTTTTTGGTATGATTTTAACAGTTTCTTTCTTCATTACTCTGGATGCATGTAGATAGAAATGGAGGTTTTAGTTGATGTTGACTCACTTCGAACCTATTGTTGTAATCAAAACCGTCACATATATAACACAGGCCCCGGATTAGATATAGCTGTTTTCGTTTAACTCAGATTTACACGATACGCTTGACAGCACAATAATAAAGTAAAAGTGTATTCAAAGAATATATTAGATATATTTGATTAAATCAGCTCCTATTTCTTTGGGGGGGGGAGGGTCCCAGTGTCCATTATGATTAGTCAATGGATTTAGATCGTTTTATAATATATGAGTCTTCTAATTTCTTTGTCTTTAGAAATAAAAGACAGAACAGTATATAGGGTTATAACTTTATTTATTTTAGAGCGGATTAAAAGCAGCATCGAACAATGCACTTGGAGAGAAAATCATAATGCTACGAAAAGTAAACAAATGTGCCGAATTAAATCGGGACGAAATTACAGAGTACGAAATGGTAAGTGTTGTAGCGATAATCTGATATCGTCATCAACTGATCAAATGGAAGCCCAACTATCTGCTTATCGAGCGAAAAAAGCAAGAGAACGCCAGGCTAATTCAGGATCATATTCTTTGTTTAAATGGTTTAGACGAAATAAGGTAAGCAAGTCTTCCGCGTACAGTTTCTCCTTTAAGGAAGTTATCTGCTCCATCGAAATTAGCGATAATACAGTAAATTATATCTAAATCTAAACAAAACAGTCTGTGACCCTATCTTTAATCTTAGTCTTAACTCAGTCTCATAGAGTCTGTGTCTTAGACTTAGTCTTAGACAACTAAGTCTTACTCTTACATCTAGAGTGTAGTCTAGATCTACTCGCCAGGCAAGTGGCAAGTCTTAGGTAATAGACTAATAGTTAGATCTATACTATAGATAATAGAGTCTACTCAGTTTGGTCCACTTTCTATTTTTAATTTCCCCTGAAATGACATTTGCTTTCTTCTACTAGTTCTAGTTCTGTCACTTACCTGAAACACAGGTCTATTAACATGAAATAGATCTAACACATTTGACTTGACAGTTGATTGAGTTTTTAAAATTATGTTAATGTTATGAGGATCAGACAATACTGTCTGCATTAACATGACTCATTACCAATGCCAGTCGTTACACAGGTTACAGTAGTGACTTCCATGGAATCAAGTGGATTATGGTTTGTGTGATTTGTCATATTCAATCAGTCTGTCATATCATATTTATAATAGCATCACGAAGTAGCTGGATTAAGGTATCACATATTGGATTTGGTAAGAGCAGGTTTGGTCTAGTCTGATTCTGGATGGTACAAAGGAGATATTCCATGCATTGAAGTTTGACACAATTTTATATTTGAATGCCTGTGATCCGGGTTGGTGGTTTCTGCCGTGGCAGAAATAGGTATCTGCCTGCAGGGCAGAAATAGGTTTCAGTCATCATTTTGGCAGAACTGCAGAAATAGTCCAGTAGACTATATATTTCAGTAACAATTGGCAATTAATTACTTTTTTCATTGGTTATTCTGCTTGGTTAGCATATACATCCTAGCCTATATAAAAGGATTGATCTTTAGAGATCTGCTTCAAATGAGAGAGCCTTTTCAACGTTTGGACTTGTGCACAACAAACTCCAAAACCAACTTGATGTGGCCAAGTCAGCAAAGTTGGTTCTCTATTACAGGATGCTCAGAGGACATACAGGCTAGGGCTATTGAATTCAACATTGCAGTGCACCTAATAACAATCAATTAGTAATTAACTGATTACACTGGCTTCCTTCATTTCTTTACTAAAAGTTGCCATGCTTAATGGCAGTTGAATCGATAAATGATTGCAGCAGTATAAACTTGGTTTGGATGTTATGGCTTATGCTACATATGAATATCAACTAAATACACTTGATTGTGTTTTTAAAATCAGTTGTTTCTGCCAATTTCTTTGTTTTTGAAACCCTTATAAATTCTCAACTAGCAATCCTTAAGAAGAATCCCACAATCTTACTATAAATTAAGAACTTCAATTGCTGAACCAGTGGTTGCACCATCTTCAATAGCCCCCATTTTCAGAATTATAATTTCTGCCACTTTGCCGCCTTATCATATTTTAAATTAAATAAGTTTTTTTCTTCAGTCAGACCAGAACATTATATGCAATTTTTTATACTAAACAGTAAACTTAAGAATTGTCTTAAGACAAACAATCATTTAGTTGACACATTATTCATTATCTGTTGTTGATAATTTGATATATCATTATATGGCTGAAAATCTGCTATCTTAGAACTGTATACACAGTTCTAAGATAGCAGATTTTCAGCCATCTCCTAAATCATCTCCTTCTGCTTCGTGTTCTGAAGTCAGAGCACATCTTTGGTCCAATTGGTAGTTTGGGCGACCACAGACCACCTGCACTCAAATCCTAATATGGCTGTCTGAATGGTGTTAAACCTTTTACTTCACTTCATAATTTTTTGAAGTAGCTCTGTTCATTTAGTCTTCCCCTTACACAAAATGTCCATAATTAAAAACATTTGATGTGCTGCTGTCAATCTCTTATGAACTGTTTTGTGATTGGTTAGTACATTTCTGATGTGTTGTTTAATTGGCAGTTAGTCCTGAATAATTTATATTTACTGTAAAAAAGGATCTTCAATGTGTTTTAAATCTTGCAAATGTTAATGCAGTACATTTTTCCATGCTCACTTGGATCGAATGCCTCAGGTCAGTTATGGGTATATGCGCATGTATAAAATGTACATATTGTATTTGTAGGAAGAAATACCAGTTGAACTTCATAAACAAACCAACTCTCTGGTAGAAAAACATGATGTGAAGCCATCATCAGCCAAAGTTGTGCCTACAGTAGCTTCACCCATTCCATACAGAGAACAGTACTTTGACGAGGCTGGTACATCAGGCTATACTTCTTCACAACACAACAACAGACTTATTCTTTTCCTGAAAATATTGTTATGGTTAATTATTTGGGGTCTGTTTGTTGAAATTGGGTTTGGT
This sequence comes from Paralvinella palmiformis, assembly GCA_025642065.1. Taxonomy (NCBI): domain Eukaryota; kingdom Metazoa; phylum Annelida; class Polychaeta; order Terebellida; family Alvinellidae; genus Paralvinella; species Paralvinella palmiformis. The sequence continues at coordinate 726,683 of JAODUP010000427.1, read as the reverse complement.
GCTGTTTACTTTGTTCTATCTATCCTTTTATTTGTCTATTTTAATACAAGAACTGGACCGAAGAGAGGTGATGGCCCCAGTGCATACTCTGTATTTAACCCAAACTGTGAACGTCTGGATGGCACGATCACAGCAGAGCAGTTTGAAAGTGAGCTCCGTTATGGGGCACTTTCAGTGAATTAAGCTGTGATATATATATGGCTGTTAATTGAAAATATTAATTTTAACTAATGTTATTTGTAGACAAAATGATATCTGGTATGGTCTTTCCCAGAATGTTTCCAGGTTTTTGGCAATAAATTGGTATTAATAACAAAATACCAGTATACCTGGTTATTGTATTGGGGACCTTATAGAGCAACATCTATATTGTTTGTAATTGTGTGGTTCATTTTTGCAAAATTGAATCCAAAATGTTAAAAGGCAGTTCTCAATTACTGGTTACCCTGGTACATAAAAAACATCTGTTCATCATTAATTACCCATACCTTTAGTATCCATATTAAAGACATCATATTTAATAAGTTGTTTTTATTTATTCCAACTACTGCCTACTAATTCTGACGTTTCCTCTTACATTGCATAAATGCTAACTGCAGATTTGTTATTGTTTGTTAAATATGTAAATATAGTGAGATCAATAAATTATTTTTCGTTATGATTATACTTCTTTTTGTATGGCTGGTTGTTGTTTATTCTGCAATTTAGGCCCTAGACCCATATTATAAAGGCTTAATTATCTTGGTACATGTAAGTATACATCACAGCAATGAAATTATGTTGCAACATACAATAAAAGCATAGTGCAAAAATAAACCAAATGCCCTGATGCATGTTATATTCTTGATTTTAAAATCATATACTTGAAATTTATGTAAAAAGTTGACAAATATTTATTTTGCAGATTATCGTATGCTGGACACTGCATGAGAAAATAAAATTCTCATTCTATTACATAATTATTCAGAAATTTACAACAGTATAAATAAATTCTCTCCTTTTTTAGGTACTATATTTTGACAATGTCTCCCAGTTTCAATAGCTAATCCATGACTGTTACATCGAAATTTTGCGATCACCGATATAAATGTTCTGTCTCTTATACTTGATAAATATAATTCTGGGGTTATTTCAATTTTAAGATTTCTAAAAAGCGATAGTTTACTATTTTTGTTAACAGATTCAGTCCATTCCTGAAGATAACAATCTTGAACATGTTGCTTAAATTCAAACATAAATAATGATTCATTACCAACTCCTTGGTTCATCCAAAACTAATTATAGCCATATCTACTTAATATATTCTCAATTTTTGTGCATCATGTGGTACGACCCATTGCATGTAAATCATACAGCATTGCTTAACTAATCTATTATCATTCATACTGATTATTTTCAGCCAAAACTTGACACATTTAGTGTGGTATTGTTAAGTTCGGCATGTTTGGTTTCTAAGGAAGATGGCATTTTGTGTCATAATGAATAAATTCAGCTTGTAGAATACTAGAATTATCTAGCCCACCAGATTAAGCCAAAACACTGTGCATTTCTATCATTGAGTGGGTCAGGTCTGGTATGTGAAAGGTTTGGGTTCGATTGTCAATCAAGACACTATAATAATCTCTTAAATGTGGATTCTATTCAATATTTATTTTGAATTGGTCCCAACAGGAAGCATTAAATTACAGACCATCGGACAATTCCGCTTTAAGGTAGCTAGCCACATTAATGACAGCCATTATTATAATGAAAATCATGATATGCCAACAGAAGTCAAGAATTTAATGGGAGAATGTTTACAGGTCTGAACTGGGAATGCATAGTGCAAAAATGATGGCTGTACAAACTAGTACAATCAGTTGGCAACATCAATTCTCTAACCATATATATACCAGTCATAACATAGGAATTAAGTACACAGAAATGCAGTTAAAGACAGTTGCTTCCAAATGATAATCAGAAATACTTTTATTTTCAAGAACCATTTAATTTTGATCTGTGCCAACAACGTACTTGAGCTCATTAATTTTAAGTCACTTTTTATGAGGATAGCCACAGATTCCTCCTCTGCACATAGTGTGTGTTCTTGAATAATCATTGTGCTTTAGAAACTGAAATTGGGTGAGGACATGCACACACACACACACACAATGAACAATAATCCAGAATTATAGGTTCTTTATTCTTACATTATGCTTCCAATATATGTTACTAAATACATACAATAAATACCAACATCAAACAAGGTGTTTGTACAGCAGGGTACACTTCTAGAGCCCATAACAGAATCATGCAGTTTCCAAATTATTCACTAATAATATATCTGTGAAATATGAACCTGATATTGTTTGTTAACTAGCACTGTTCACATTCTCCAGATGAGCAGCATCCGCTTGTGATGTGCTTGAGGCAGTTATATCTAACAATCGAACCATGCAATACCTTTGCCAGTAACATAAAACACTGCTGACATAAAACTAAGGCATACGGTCTTGGCCAAATGACAGGGCCAAGACCTACTACAGTTTATATACTTCACAGGTGGGGATAATACAACATGTGTAGATGTATAAATGATTATCGTGAGACAGCCATCTGCTACAATAAGCAATCTTCTCTGGGCTGAACAAAGAAGTAATGCAGTTTAAAATATAATAATAATAATGCTATAATAAACAACCTGCTTGTTAAGACTAGACCTAGATGAATAACTGTGCCTGCCTTCTGTGATAAAATAAAAAAGTGTTCACTTAAAATCATACCTAACAGCTGGTGCCATCTGGTGATGGTCAATGAACCATCAGATGAAGGACATGTAAATGACACTATTATACAGATATTAACATTCAAAAATGTACTTTATATATATATATATATATATATAAATATATATTACTTACACACAAGATGATTAGTGTATAGTACGTATGTGTAAAGGATGTATTATAAATATTACATTTTAGATGGCTCCCTAACAAACATACACACATCTGTACTGTTCAAAACAGCTAACCAAGTGGTGGAAGACAAATCAATCAAAAGAACAAGTAGTGATCTACTCTAGTAGTTAATCAACAGCTGCCAGGTAGGATCATCAGCTGTAAGCTAAATAGATATGCATAGAAAGACGGTGGCAGTAAACAGACTGATGGAGCAGCAGTCAGTGGGTACGCCATAAATTTGTGGAAGGCTTAATTATGTCATGGCACAAACATGATAGGCATCAGCAGTGTGTGTGTGTGATGTGAGTTGATGCTTCCATTGAGTTGTTTAGCCTTGGTGCTGGTCACATCTGGAAGATATGGCCGCGGGACGAGTTTGTAATGAAATGAGGTGACCAGAAGAAACACCTCACCGACGCAGATTAGGCTGGATTTCGACGCCATGACGTGAAACGTTGCAGCGCTGCCCGTTAGGCTGGGATCACCTTGTAACCTTCAATGGAGCGACATTAATATCGAGAAAAAGGGCGGCATGGAGTACAAATGGTCTTTTATGGTATACCGTAATGGCCAACTGTTAATACATAAACAACACAGATCTATCAGCGCGTGGGATTCAGTAATTATATAACGGATCGAGAACGGCCAATATACCACCGAATCAATAATACAACAAATCAATATCTGACGGCATCACATCAAGAATAACAGAGGCGCTGTTCTACTGGTGAAAGCAGAACACCGTACCGTCATCACGGGAACAGCTGTCACAAGACGAGACGTATTTAAACATGGACGCCGTGAGGGTTATACACAGGCGTGTATGGGTTAGCTAGAGTGACATATGTCTGGACAATGTGTATCAAAACACACACACATACTGACAGCTGCGGCGTCCACTGTCCACTATACGCGGCGACTGATATAGGAGTACGGCAGCTTGGATTGATGATTGGTAACTTGCTAATGCCATCACTGACTACTGGCTAACACGATACAGTGCAATAACCACCTGTAATGCTCTCTCTCTTTGTATATGTCTGTCTGTCTCTGTGTGTATGTCCAACCACCCCTTATTTCAACACCAGTATACACAATGTTTGTGTTTCAATGATATATAACAAAAAATACCTATATCACTCCACCTCTCTGCATAAATATTTATACTATCTACATGTTTCACCCTCTACGTAATGCTGCACTAGTTTGAAATAAATCTACACTGGCTAATAATATACGATGTCGACATCAATACTAGAATGACACTACAAACATAACTGGCTCTATGTGATCTATGAATGGCCAGATGATAAATTAACGATAATATTACCAATACGATTGAATCAGATACGCCATATGCACGTTCGCTGAAAACAATCTGATACAGACATTGGGTTACATCTGCTCTCATTTTTGGACAAGCGTGTCTCCAATCCGGTTCTTTATTATATACGCCGGGATTCGATCAGAGGAAAACCACGAGCTGGCGAGATAGGTAGGATATGAGACATCGAACACCCCCCCCCCGCCAGAACTATATGATCCCGAAGAATGGTCAACTGACTGCAGAGGATGCTACTGGAGGACAGCTTCGCCTGGAGACCGCTCACAAATGCTACACGGAGACGGTGTGGTGGGTAACGAAAAGGAAGTCGCGGTTCTGCTAATTACCACACAGCAACATATCAAGTGACACAGAATTAACACAAGATCAGACCTATATGGCTCTCAAGTATCTACTACAATCACTCAGAATAATCGGGAAGGGGGAGGACTTTTTACATGACAAACTGAGGTAGGTGTCTACACTATATACACATTGCGGAAGGAGATGAACTAAGCGGTAAACAAAAGCACAAGCAGCACTTTGATTAATCGGTTGCTTAATAATCGTTATTTGATTAAGTATTCCGCAAACTTTCCTGGACACAAGAAAGAGCAAGGAAAACCTGATAACTGGCACAGTAATGTATATCAGCTGAAGTGAAAGTAGTCTTTTTATATCTGGAAAGGAAATACTGGCTATTCAACTCAAAACTACCTGACGTCGGCCGCTTCCCCCCTCCATCGGTTGGCAGAGATCCAGAGTTATCCCCAGAAATATAAAACAAAACACCCAGTGTCTTTTTGAGTGCCCGAGATAATTGTTTACACCAATGAACTAAAATGAACTGGTGCTATGACAAAGAAAATATATCTGAACGTGGATGCAGTTGTCTTTAAACAAGCCACTGCATCGTCTGCCCTCCAACTTGAAGAGATATTAACCAAACCAAATGTGTGTTAGCGGTCCATCTGGATGGTTGAACGGCGCTCTCCGGCCAAAAGCTCCAAAAGCAAGGTTTCTAAGCCAATTATCTAAGCATAAACAATACTATTATATAATCAGTGATGTCTACTCGTACTACTCTCCCACTATTGGTAGTACTGATGATTCACCATGAACAAACTCCACAAAAACTGACTCGCTGGCTGACTGACTGACTGACAAATGCCCATTGCCTGAGAGGCTATATAACACCCCGTGTCTAACACACCCACACTGACACACACACACACACACACACACCCCGTGAATAACAGATCTAACCCAAATTACAGACGTGATTACTAATATTCTTAACATCACTAATATTATTACATATTACGATGTCTTGGCTATTCATCTTGGTTTACACAGACGGCAGAAACTGCGAGCTTTGTATAAAAATTTACTTAGTACACACAGGCACACAGAGAATAAAAACTGTTCACATTAAATACCAGCTCACAGAACTCTGTATAGGAATTATCTGTGAGATGGAAGTAATGAGACCAAACTCAGAACTACTGGAACACAGCCTAGCCCGTCTTCCCTATAATGTGCTGGCTTTCTGTAGCAACTCCTCAACGAATTGCTGGAATGAAACACAAAACAAACAAGTCAGTCATCGTGTTAAAACTTCGGAGATAATTCTTTAAGCGAAATAATCTTATGCGTCCATTTATTATTAAACAACAATAATGCCATAGAGTTTCTAATGGACGTGCGATGCTTCCATCTGGGACTTCGTGGCTAGACCGTTACTAATTTCCAGTAATTGTAATCATCTGGAAAACGTACTCTTGAGGACGGTAGAGTGGACGTGGTGATTTTTATGCCCCTCAGAAAACCAACTATGTTCGATATTTGATTTTGAAGGAGAAGATATGTCGTCACTGGACATCTAAGAAAATGAAGACGTGTGAATACTTGACCGCATCTGCTTATTTACGCCATTAAAAAAAGAGATGCACTTCCAGTAAAGATCATCACCCTATATGGCACTGGAAACAAAACTACCAATTAACGTTACCGTAACACACCGATCGTATTTGAAACAGACCACCAAAAGCCGATCATATATACTTACATTAATAACCTCTGGGGACTTCCTGACGTTAGCAATTTGTTCCTGCAAACATAAATAGAAATTATTATTTACTACGAGTGCCCGGTGAGGTTAAAACATTATCGAGGACGACTCGATACAACGGCGTCTCTTAGCAGAGAGTTACCGTCCTACTCCTACGATAAATAAATATTAGATTTAACTCATCAGGGCAGAGCACCGATGAACTGATCAATACCAGCGCAATAATGCTGGCCAAACCACGGACCACTAATCAATAATGAATCAATAAATCTGCCAGGTTTCCAGGATTATAGTGGTTTACCTGTAACAGTTATGCGCGTTATATACAGATCTGACCCATCTGATACTGAACGAGATATCTGATGTAGTAGATAAATTATTGAAGACTGTCCATCCGAATCGTAAGAGATAAAAACAATGATGCGAAAAGAGTTCCGATTTAACACCGTTGTTCGACTGTGAACCGATTGCAGAAATCGCATCAACCATCATCACACCTGAGTTCGTGCGCTGCAGACCGATGTGAGCTGAACCGTAGTACTATGTCGTACATTAAAAAAAAATCATCCAATCTAAGCACACCTCGCCTTTCTTTATCTTCCGAAAATCATTCATATCAAGATAATTACGCGGTAGCATGCGAACAAAATGTGGAAGTCATTTAACTGAAGCCCTGTAAAATATGACCTGATAAAATCTCATGTTAAGACTATTACTGTATAAACTCGTAAAAACAGGACACGTGAGCCATTATTCTCTATAAGTCAATAAATGTAAATGATGTTTTATTTGACAACACCTTTACAAGGAGCAGTGAATGGCTCTTGCTGAATTATCCAGTTAAGTCGGTATAAGTCACATAAACTGATACGACACGGGCTTTAATGTATGCATGAAGATTCATCGTATTCGAATACACGTATTCGAATACACGGAAAGCAGGAGGGGGGGGGGTAATGAACTATATATTGATAAATTTAAGTACGTGAAACATCACAGAACCCAACACAAATTCCCGTACACTTAAAACATTGTTAAGCAGTCAGGATTCGGACTGAATAAGCAGAGAGGCTCATAACAGTGCTGCAAACATTGAAAATGGATTGTGAACACAAAACACACAGATGTATGGTTGTCTTTTAAGGTTACGAAGGTTGGCATCCAAGACAGGGAAGAAGCATGCATGGATATTTTTCAACGTCATTTTTGGCACATAATATTTAATATGTGGCAGAGACATGGGAAACGTACTTGATACACCATTGGTCTGAAGGAGTAGAATAATATATGCAAAGAGAACATATATTTACATATTTTCTACCTGTAAATAATGTTGCGATGTAGCTACACTCATATATTTCTGTATAAGGGCACTGTGTGTGTGTGTGTGTGTTGTGGGAGGACGTGTAGTCTGCATGTATGACGTATTACTTATTAATTTAATCCATTCTTTATCCAAGGAATGTGTCCAATATAAGGATTGTATTGCTGACAGTCTCCTTTTAAAAAATGTATTAGTTTCAGTTCATGAAATGATATAATTGTATGTTGTGGAATAAATATTTCATTATTCACCCACTAGAAGTGTGTGCGTTGATGACAACTTTGGCTTGTTTACACTGAGTCATCACGTACATCCGTCCAAACGTAATGTTGCTGCACCCATCTCAGAAAGATTGATCACGTTTCAAATAATCTATGACATTATTCGATCACTGACGAGCTAATGAAATGGTAGCATTGTTGATACTTGCTATCAGATGACACACCGGATATCCAACTGATATTCAACAAGCATACAACAGTGTATTACAGTTAATTACCGACTGATAACGTGTAAACTTTGCCAGCTAGAATAATCTATTCTAATAAAACCATAAAAAATAACTATTCAACTACATTTTTAGCTAGATTCATTCATCACACCAACTAATAAATATTTACTGTGCTATGTAATTTAAGTAATTTTCGTTGGTGGGAAAAAAACATACCCTGTACACAGATCCCCGTCACATTAGTTACTATGTAGTGACTGGATACAGCACTACTTACTCATGATCATTAGAACTATTCACCTATTACTGGCTCCCAAACGTCTGTTACGTATTGAACAAACATCTAATTTAACGTAGTATTCAATAACATATTCGACAAAGAAACCTTACAACTGGGAAGCCTGTAGTGAAATATGATTCACTGTTTAACATTTATGTAGGTTGTGCATGCAATACCAACAGCTTCTGGTCAATGTGCTCAGCTAACAATGAAGAAAACTCATAATTTAAATTTTATACCTCTCTGTCAAAATAATCACAACGTTAACAAAAATAATATTGATTCCATCAAATAATGCAATCAGTAATTACACATTAAACTAAAAAATCGATTTATATACTCATTACAGACTGAAGTATCAGAAATCACGCTATGGAGTAAGTGATCTGATGATAATTGAACCTGCAGCAAGCCGGGAAATATTTTTCTTGAAACAAACTTTTAAAATTAGCTTTAAATAATATTTTATAAACTGCTTTATAGTCTATTTATTTTATTTTATTTATGGTCAGAACACATTTTAATTCAGTTTTAACATTAGTGAGTGACCCAGGTTGATTAAGACACTTTAAAAATACTATTATTATTAAGATGAAAGAACGTAGAGTTTCTAACAAATGTATGGGAGAGTGAGGTTTTGGGTGCATGCCTATTGTCCGACAATTTTCTAAATAGATTCAAGTTAACATATACTTATTTGGAACATTTATTGGTGTGTCTAGTGAACTGAGTGAGTATTGTTAGGCTTCAAAGCTGGTTCGTGGCGAGACGTATAACTAAAGGGGCGACATCCCAGGAAAATACGATGATCAAACGAAATAGCCGACAACAGACGCGGGTACCTCTAGGACTCAGTCTAATGATCTACGGGTCTGCAGTACAACGCACTACCGATTGTGCCCTGGGCGTGCCCACTGTTAGTGCGTATAATAAAACGTAAATGACACAGACTAAGTGGTTGCGTGTGTCGAAAGATGACGTTGTCATCACTGATGTCATCACTGTTAGACGTGAGCCTGGGGGAATTGCAAAAATCTAAATGTTGGTGTTTTACTGCCGCTTTTGTGCGCAGGGTAGGCGTAATTTCGGCCCAGCGACCTCCGATAGTAATGAGGTCAAGTGAAAGATGAAACACATTTCTGACATGGCCCGACCCGGGGTTGGTACCAAGGTGCTATAGATCTGTGACCAACCGTGCTACCAGTTAGGCCATGGAGGCGGCGCCCCGTGGGAACTGTAACAGTTTATAGTTTTATTTAAGGAGCACACATCATCTCAGACGTCACCGGACAGTACAGAAGTACTTCAGCACCTGATGAATCTGAATTCATCAGGTGCTGAAGTTTCACATGTGTGTGTGTGGTTCCATTAGTAAAACAGGGTGTGCACCTCCATTACTAGTATTAGATAACACGCTTCAGGTTTGAATAGTCAGGCCATACAGTCCTCACTGAACAGTTAAAAGAGACCCTTTAAAATACTCAAAATGACCTGAAGGCATAGCTTAGCCAACGAGAGCCGTGATTCTGTCCCATAAAGGCAGCAGTGCAGACAGACGTAACTCTGGTAATTGGGAGGAACACTTGCCGGACGACAAATGTTACAAGTGAAGTGAAACCAATATTGACACAGGCCACATGTGACCTATGTCTGTTATTCACACCAAACGGACCATAAATAATAAAGCTATAAATAACACATCGTGTACTCGTTCGTAACGAATAAGAAACACGTGTGATACTAACACCTTTTCTTGTGATTACTAGACAAGTTTTAATTAAATACAGATTTTTTACACGTTCGGCGCAGTCACTAAAAATATTTCACAAATGAAATTAATTCTCGATCACAGTGGCTACAATATAAATTAAGTTTGATAGACCGTCTACATAGATCAACTGATATACACTTAGCTTTTACGAGGGACGTATTCAAAACAAAACAAAAAGCTATTTATCAATACATTATATGGCCATGGTATCCACAGTTATCAAACCACTAACCTAATAGTTTTATGCAGCAAAAGGATCAACCCCCAAACAAAAAAAGAATGGCTGGTTCAAGATTATGGATTAAATATATCCGATAGTGATGAGATGGCTCGCGTGACCTTAGTTCTGTGGCAGTGTGTTACTGGAGGAATATCATATCTCTCACAACATGACAATTTAGGTGCTCACAGTCTTAATAATGAAAATACAGAGAAGTTAAAGGGAACGTATTCATATATGGTGAGGTGGCTTCATCTACAAGTCTTTCACCTGTCATAGTTATGTCTGAATCGTGTGTACAGATGTTCAGGACAGACCATACCTTACAAAAACCACAATCTCTACATTAATATGAAAACGGATAGATAGAAAGGTAAATATAGAATGTTCATGTGGTTGTGGTCATTTCCCGATGTCACTCGGATCCTTTTCTAAATACTTATAATCATTTCTATATAAATCTTTAAATACACGTATATTAATATTAAACGCATGGTTGCGGTAATTTTCGGAGGTCACTCAGAGCATTTTCTGCATACATATCCTCATTTCCATATAAACACACATGCTAATATTGCTCAGATGGCTGTCGTCACTGCTTCGGATAACTCTTAAATGCGTGACGTCATCTGCACCAAATGAAATCAGAATATTTCCATTTATTGTTTGGAAGTGAATTTTACCAAAAACATTGACGTGACAAGGAAGTGACAGGCAAAGAATGTTATCCTTTGGTACAGTACAATATTGACAATTCATCAGTGCTCTGGAGGGGTATACTATTTATCCACCATTTATTCTTATCCAATACCTCAATATACCAACAGCACGCTGAAGAACAGAACTAATAACACTCGTAAAGGAAACATCAACTGCATGCAGTATAGACGAAAGTATTAGTAAGGAACCCATTAAATCACCGAACAGTAGGCAAACCACTGTAATGACATATGTTGAGACAGCACATCACGGTTCATACAGAAAAAGCGAGGTTCCTTAGTACACTTGCGTCATTCATCCAGTGCACACACAAAATCCTGGTCAAACGGTACTGTCTCATTTGAAACAACCGTTCCAGAATCCAGTTAGCTCAGGGCTCCTACCGTGAGAATTGTTTATTTCTTTAACTGCACCAGTAATGTACCATGAAGCTCGATCACTATGATTATCAATCAGTCAACAAATCGGTGAGATGCATATCTTGACACGTTTACCGTACAAATCATCAGAGGTCCACATATGTCACGGATCAAGAGAAAATGGACTAGAAAAAAACTGCATCCCCGACCACCCTGTATTAAAAGCAAGTTTCATAATAACAGTGCAGAAGTGCACTACCGCATTTATTTTGGATGGACCAAGTTTAATGATGATCCTTTCAGAATACATCACAGCTGGACCAATCATTTAATGGGGCATCTATTGTGCCGTATATCCAATCGTTGTCCATTCATTAACCATGCCTGCTTCCAAAATTACCAAAACATATTCTGCCGAAGGTCTCACCTGAATGAATTTCCGCCGTTCGGACACCTTCTCTATGTCTAATAACTCATCTATATCAATTTCGCAGTCATAGGTGTCTGTTTCGTCAACCTAAATTGAAAGAATCGAAAAAAGATCAGTTACAGTGCATTAAAGCTGAAACAGGTGACAATTTATAATAATGCACAGGACTAGACTGTTTTATTATTACGAACTGATATTTGAGTAAATTGGTTTCATTTAGACAAGACTTGGAATAGAAATTATAATAACGTTATCATAGTAATAATATTAGTGTTATCATAGATTTAATAAAGCAGTCGTACTATCGGGAACTACTCGAAGTTATCTCCGCAGGCTATTATTACCCTTTAATATCAGTTTTAGTATCATCAGATATACATAAAAAGATAACACTGTCTCTTCACATCATGAGTACCCTACTCCTGTTATGAAAATTACGTGCAGTATTTGTCAGCGTTCCAAAAGCACAATAGTTAGGACACTGTGGTGCAAATTTCCAGGTTAGGGTTCTAATCTGATTTGTACCTGTGTTTGTAGGATATTTCCCTTACAAGGCACCCCTCAGCCATACATCCCAGATGTGAACAGTGCTGAAAAACTCAGTCACTCACTCATGTGGAGTGTTTGTTATACTATTGGTGCAAATACCAAGAAGTCCTTCTGTAATCCTAGTTTAATAACAGATGACGTGATCCAATTTCAAAATAAGTTCAAGCGCTTGTTGAGAAAATGAATAAATACTGGATTGGCTGTTAACAAAACATGATAAGGATTCAATAAACCAAGAGTGAGAATGCACAATCAGTGGGTAGGGCCTAATGACAAATCTACACACATAAATCGGCATTTAGTGTCAGACCCTTCAAAAACCTCTTATCCGGTGTACCAGGATATACCAGGTCAATCCTAAGTCTTGAATCAATGGGGGGGGGGGGGTTATATTGAAAATGGGAAAGTTCCTGGTCTTAGGAAGTAGCTGGATTTGAGTAAACAAGCCACAGTACTACTATTAGTTATGTGTCACATCTGTCCTGCGTGGTGATTAATTCATACTATCAAATTTCACAATGCAATAATTGATACTCTTTTGTATTTGTTGGAGTTTGGGGTAGAGACCCCTGGCTGTCCTCTATTCTCTCTGTGTGTGTGTGCGCGTGCGCGTTATGCAATCAGCTTGTCTAACATTGTGGTTTCTGGTGGCATTCTTCAGTGCTGTATGTCAGCTATTATTTTTGTACTTCTGATATCAAGCTATCATTGGATTAGGTTTTGGGTGTGTAGCGGCACAGTCGTGATAATTAATTCAGATGTCTGTACATGTATGCACGTGTACTTACAGCTGCTTGAAATGTTTTTCTTCTGATTTTAACAAAGCACGAAAACGAAGAAATTCCATACTTGTGTGATAAATTGGTAGATAATTGCAAATTTCACGCAATACACACAAAAATGGCCTCGTTAGTTTTTGTGAACAGTCGGCTTCTAGAGCGAACTATTAAAAAACTTAACTGAAACAGGAGAAGAGATCACTTTTGATTATCATTTACTAAACTACAATAATGTACCGGTAACTGCTGCCAAAGAGACAATCTGTATAGTGAATTTCACTCTGGGTTGTCCATCTTCTGATTGAATCTCTTATTGCCACACACTAGAAGTATGAGACCGGGGGAGATCAAAAACATAATCCCAACATTGTGATATTGGCAAGCCTGATTGCCAGATTCTGTTTGACGCAGGCGGAACTCGTGGACTACCCTCGGGACTAGCACACTGTTCATCCAACATCCGGCATGCGAGATAATTCTTAATAAATCCACTCTGAAATTAATTCACGCTGGAAATCTGATATAAGAGAAACTTTCGTTTGTTGTGTGTTACAGCTATAGATTCGCTATCGGAACACTGTATACAGTAACACGTGATCAGTGCCCGACCAATAGCAGCGGCACTACCAACTCTACGCCATACATCATCCTTCTCTGGTATAATGTTGACGGGGATTATTAACAGCAACGACAGCCATTATATTAGAAGCGCAATTTTATAAATGAGGGCAGTGAAAGATAACCCAATGGAAAACAAACACAAACCGAGAGAGGATTTCCTGCTCACTCTCTCATGCATAAAAAAAATCAAACCAGACGTTTTCTGATTATCAGCCTAGACAGCTAGCGTTCATCCCAGGGTGTTCGGGGAAACCGTTTCATGCAATGCAACACACAAGTATCAAATGATGTAACATCACTTTACCAGCTTTTGTTTTAGATTTCAATTAAAAGAAACCAATCACCATGCATCAAATACGTCATTGCCAGTAGCAACCGAGTAAGAATAGCTTTCGTACAAGACATCACCGAGTTTCATCTGCTGCGGATGTTAAACCGCCAAACGCCATTAATAAACAAAGCGGTTTTGTTCGTAAAAAAAGCATGCCAACATTTCACCTAGAACAATTATTTCGTTACAGATTCGGACAGTAATTACCATTGACAACCCATTTTTTTTTACATCATCTTAAACCGCCTTACACAACGAACAGGTGCAACTAAACACGCCAGTATCTTGTACAATCTTGAAAGTGGGCAATATAGGTCTCACTGATGTTATGTTTATCTTTCTTCCCCCCCCCCCCCCCGGATCAGATATCTTCCAAAGGCAGATGTCTTCAACTGGACTATTTACACATAAAACAATTAACATTTTAACTCACACACACACACACACACGACTAAAGAAGGTCACTCCTTGATTTAGTACTCGTAATGGTTATTAGTGACTGTAGAACACAGAAAAGAAAAAAACTATTTAATGATGCTACATATACCAAAAATCAATATAAAACTGGGGGTGGGGAAGGGGGGTGGGGGTGGGTAATGTAAAACCTGAGCTACACAAGAAAAATTATACAGCAATTATATATGCTCCAGATATCAGGGTTGGATTTTTGCCATCCAAAACTAGTTTTTGCTGGGACGGCAGTTAAAGATGGAAAAACAAAACTAACAAGGACATTTTTATTTCATTTATAAAACCACCAATGATGAATATTAAAATGGAAACTCAGATGGAGTCACCCAGAGTCAGGTTGCTATTTAAATGCTTCAGAAAAGAAATCCCTATTACGCCTTCTGGACCAAGAGCTGAGTGGGGCACCCGATTACAATTACCCGATGGAGGTTTTCAGCTGAGCTGGATGACAGTCTGATGAGATCATCCCCTATCATTGCTTGGAGTTAATTGGAAGTGTCAGCTGAGATTCAGCCACTGAATTTACCCAAACTCAGGCTCCATAATACTGGCAGTCAACTTATCGTGTATTATTCAGTGAAGTAATTCGAAGAGAGAAATGACAGTGCTTCAGATTTGGGCACTGTATTAATATTGACTAATGCTTTATGAATAAACATAACAAGTACATTTGTTGAATTTTATTGAAACGCCCCCCACGAACATGAGTTTCTGTCAGGACAGTTTTTATTGGGTGTGGCTAAAACTTGCTGATCCTCCCGGATAATTGTTTGACCATGACCTAATAAATATTTAATTCAGATATGATGAAACAAAGAATTTCCACAATAAATTACCTGAATGATGATAACAAGCCAAATTTAATATAATTTTAGACGACACCATGATGGATCACTGTTGTTTCGGTATGAAACCATCCTTGACAAAGGAACATTATTATGTGCTTACAACAAGCCAATTAAGTTAAGCATGGTACTACACTCGTAATGGTCACGGAGGTTCATAAAACGATAAGGAGATTTATATGAGACTAACATGTTTTATTTGTGTAAATTCAAATACATCATGGAATAAGGAATTTAAAAAAAAAACATGATATAACTTCACACGAAACATTCCAATCACAAGCTGTCATATTGTGAAATATGTTTTCGTCATGACAAGACATAACTACGCAGTAAGATATGGAACAGATTTTAGAGTAAAAAGAATGTAAAAGTATTTAAATTTATTTTAAAAAAACCCAGGGTACAGCAGTTAAACATGTTATACTTGGTGCCAGCTGATCAAAGATTCAATTCTGCAAAAGGTTTTACAGGAATTTAATAGCTCCGCTCATAACATTATGGATAACTGACAATGTTAAATGGTGCTGTCATATATCACAGAATTAATTTTTTGGAGTCAAACACCAAAGCTCCCTGGCAGTGAACACTCTCGCGGCATTTCAATTAAACTTTCGATGCTACTAAAAAATGTACACTATAGCTGATCGGAAGTACTTCAATATCTATAAATTTAACTAAATTTGGTGCTACTATAGGGTGCAGCCCACCACAGTATCCGGTACTGTAAGGGTTAGTGTTAGCGCAAATTTGTTTTTATCACCCTGTAGTGTACGCATGCTACTAGATTGCTGTAGATTTAGTGGCACCCTAAATTTTATACCTGCTCATAATTCTCCTACATGTGCAAAACAGCATTGATCCCTGCACAAATTAAATAGTGAACTGTACTTCAAACACAGATTCTAATATAATATTGGTACTGTCAAAGGGGTAGTTAAAATAATGTCTATTGTTAAGTGCCTATTAAGTAACAATAACTATATTATCATGAAATCTTCAAGCCACGCGCCACAAATCACATGCTACAGGTGATGTATATAACCACTGGGTCCAACTCCATATGTATAGTGTTATGTACCTCTTATTCCTTGAATACGTGTTGATAATTAATTGTGTCTGGATTACAAAATGAGTTCCCGGTCCGGTTAATTTGGTACTCTTCTGGTGTACCGTATTGCACAGATCTTAATCTTTACCCAGCAACAGCCAACACTTCCACAGGTTCATCTCTGTTTGTTTAATAATAAACAGCTGCCTATCAGGAGCAAAAAAAGGAATCTGTACTTTGATCCAGAAACGCTGGAAGTTATAACAATCCCACTTAGTGAGAACAGGCTGAAATGTAGAATTATCTGCAAATTCACACAAACCAAAGCAATGTCTTTTATCATCAGATGTAACCTGTAGTCTGAACACACGAAATTCCAGTCTACTTTCTAGAGAAACAATGTGGCTGAGAACTATTAACAACAGTTGAAATATCATTAGTAGTATTATTACTGTTAGAAAAATAAACATGCTGTATTCTTTGTGGATTTTTCTTGTCCCGTAATGAGATAATTGCCTGTGAAACGAAAACCGGGATCATTACTGTGTCAGTTTAGGATATGTTTTATAACACAAGCCATTAACCAGAGTCTGCCTCTCATATAAGTGATGACTGGCATTCGGCTTGCCGTGTCGACCAACCAGAATTGTTGACAGAAAGCAGAACGAACTCGCTTTCACAACCGAACCGATTTCTAGTATTACCAGCGAACGTCTATATATATATATATATATATATATATATATACACACAAGTTTTCTGGTATTACTTACTATACCAGACAGTAATATACGACATCCCCACAAACTGAACGCAGAAGCCAAGAAAGTGTAAAGACTGCATCACAGCTTGTAGGCAAGCAGAGGTCATCACCTGCGCGGAGGGGGTCGATTCGAAACAGGAATGCAAAATATACCCAGTAACCGAACCCAATGCAGAGAACGCATACAGCAACTTCGTGCCGTTATTATGAGTCAGAATTAAAGCGCCCCCCCCCGGACACTAAACTGACCAGATATGTGGAAGAACTGGATGGATGCCATATATCGTTTAACAATACCGGGATCGGTACAAACAGGAAAATTAGCGCCAAGGAAAATCCTCCCACTAACTAAAACATTATGAAGAGAATCAAAGCCCGGTAGATGGCGGTGATGAAACATACTGTGGCCATGTAGCCCCTGAAAATAAAGCTTAAAAGCAAACAATTCTGGTGCCAACAAAAAAATCCTATCAGGCCATCGCATCACATCTGTGCAACAGACAGACCCTTTAAAGCGAAGCCACACGAAGGCATTAACTCACTGGCGAAAGCTGCCAGTTTCATGTACAGCACTAAACTTTCTGTTCGTAGTCTGGTGGTGGTTTTTCTTTTACGAACAGAACACCAGGCCGAGGAAGCTGACACAAAGCAGCAACTGTCAGATTTACCTGTATTTCATCGGCCCATTGAAATAAACGGCGCCCAGCAGCCAGCTAGCTAGCTATACGACCGGCAACGGTTACCTGTAAGGTACAGGGGACATTCTAAACAAACTTTAGGCAACAATGCGCCGATAAATGGCCGCATGAATGGCTATTAATAGCTTCAGCACAAAGCCATATCTGAGCAACTATAATGCACTTCCGTCCGTCACCGCCCCATGAAAAACGACTTGTTGCTTCATAGAATCTCCACCATAAATATTATTGTATGGGTGGGCGGGTTTACTAAGACGTTATTTAAATGGTGTTCGGGATCACTCAACAGATCACCTGGACCGGAAAGAAACAACAACCGAAGCCGGAGGAAACAATTACAGCGTTTAATTTCAGGACCATTCCCAGAAAACCGAAAGCTTGAGACAATAACAACATCAACAGGCGTACTTATTCTCTTATCCTGAAAACGATCACCACATAAAACGAACCAGAGACAAGTACCCGGATTAGTTCATTCAAGCGACACAACATTTTCACGAGAACTTTACGCCCCAAAAAAATGCCAACCGCAAATCGAACAAATTTAGCTAAAACGTGCGTGAAACATTCCAGTCACGAATATTACTATTTCTTACTGTCACCTACTGTTTGATTGCTCAACATATTTTACACGAACACTTGGACGCGATCATTTTGTGAAGAGCTGACAGACGACGACTGCCAGAGAGAAGACTGACGCGATAAATTCGTGCAACAAGAGGCATTTGTCTACCCGCGAATCACTACAGCTAAAATAAAACACAAACCACCAATTTACTATTGGCTACTGGTACATATATCTCACAGCCGAGGGCTGTTAACTAAAAACATCCGATGATGTGTTAAATTTAGAATGGAACACTCATACCTATGCCTGTTTCCAATGAGAGCCAAAAAAACAAACATGTGAAAATATTACAGCATACAATCACTATACTGTTCTCCCGGTCTCTCAACTACAAATGCGGCTGTTAGCTAAAGTGTCAATAACAAACTGAAAAGAAGTCATTTTATTCCGGTTAATGAACCACCGACTGGGATGGCCTAGCGGTTAAGCACCCGGCACTTGGTGCTAACAGTCACAGGTTCGAACCCCACAAGAGGTTGCAACTTTTCCAGAGATTAATTTCTCGGCTCACAACATCGTGAGTGGCTGACCACGTTAAATGGCGGTGCCGTCTCCACTGAATTATTTAAAATAAAGGGGGACGTTAAAAACCCCCTCATGATGTAAAACACCCTGGCCGTGACCACCCTCGGGGTATTTCGGCTCCATATTTCCGTACTGTTCTTCTGTGAGTGGTGGGGGAGGAGTTCCCCAACCACTCCAACATAAAGGAGGGGCCGAATAAGCGACAGCCTGGGGATTCTCCCCGAACAACAACAAAACAACACCGACTGGGATCCAATTTGCATTACCTACACGAGTTACGCGGCTCACTCGTCCCCTGCATCGCATCAAGTTAACTCCGTACCGCCATGACGTAATCCCACCGGTTAGTGCACTCTGTGCTGAAGAATGCTCAGACAGCTATTTGTAAAAAAAAAAGCACTTTAAACGTTCAGCAATGAATCACCGGAATTGAACTAATGCCACAAAATGCCAAGACTTGAGTATGCGTCGATATACTACACAGAAAGATAATCACGACATTTTCCCTCTTTATAAACGAATATTTCTAATCCTCCTGGCAATTTGTACAGAGTGCAGCCAGTCATTATATATACGGTTGTTTCTAATCACTCTACTCCATAAAATCTATCAATTCATAAAGCTCATAAAGCAATACAAAAACTAAAAAATCCTACTTTGTTAGCAGGATCCAATATAGCTCATCAGTTACAACAAAGACTACATCACAGTTTTAGTGTGATTTAGCAGACAGCTGTAATCATAACTTTAACCACTAATTTACCTTCATACACACAGTGAAACGCACACAACTAGTGCCCACCCATGGCTGTAATATGCACAAAGGCATGGCAACAGATACTATCGTTTCTCCCTCAATTAATAAGTGACGTCCAGGTATTGGACACAGTGATGACAAATAGCATAAAATTGGGAAAATTCAGCTGAAAGTGACCTTAATTATTCATCCCAATAAACTAAAATGACTCGTCTGTCAATGGTGTACTGGTAGCTGGATAGTAACCGACTGTCAACCGAAATGAGTGCAGATGAATCATAGCATTGTCACTGATACATATATATCATATATTAAACAATACTCACAGAACTAGTTATGCAAATATCCTTGCAGATATATAAATAAAGTAAAATATCCAGCATGCTCAGTAAAATCAGAAACCGTGTTTTCTATGGGTATTTATAAACTATAAAGTCATGCCACTAAGTTATTTTTTTTCAAATACAACTGTTTGTCAATTTGTAAATTCTGTGGATCATTTGATTTTGTTATCAACAACTAGGGCAGTTCCTATTGATAAATAGACAGACAAATAGATAGATGTCTTTCAATTAGTTACATGTCTGTAAAATCCAGGGGAATAACATTTTCTCCCCATAATTCACCAGACAAGATTTTGATTTAAAATACAATTACTTAATATGGGATAACACCCACAATGAACAGGTGGGATTGCCAAAGAAATGAGGTACATTATTTTTCACCGACCAACCTTTGCGTATCATTGTCTATAGGTGCACATTACATTACCTACCACAATTGATTCATGGGTGCTTTGGTGCGAATGTGGAAACCAAACAAAAATTACTATAACTGGTAGCAAAATTTAATTTCAAGGCATGACTAGCCTACCTAAAATGAGTACTGCACAAATAAGAACAAATAATACACCACAATGCGTGATGTAATTCACAGATTAATGAGCAAATTTAATTTCAAGGCATGACTAGCCTACCTAAAATGAGTACTGCACAAATAAGAACAAATAATACACCACAATGCGTGATGTAATTCACAGATTAATGAGCAAATAAACAGAAGGTTCAACAACACAGAAATTTCTGCAAATTTCAAAAACACCAAAAGACCGCTTCGTTGTTTATGAAACCAGATGCAGTAATACTGTCATTCCTCAACAAGAGCAATATGAAGTATAAACACATGCCATGATCATGCGGTGAGTTTCAAGATAACTCCATCTGGCACTCTAATAAAACAGTTCCAGTGTAAATGTTGACATCTGATACGATGTGAGTTTGTACTTGACCAGCCAATGAAGAAATACAAACTGCGAAATAATTATCTACCACTATGAAAGCTGTTAAAAAAACATGACTATAGGTGAGTAATGACAGACAAAAAACAAATCAAGCAAAATAGACTACAGACAATGCATCACATGCACAGCATCAAATCCATTAAATTACCGTGGTGCCAGCAATGTTGTATGATGTTTTGGCAAACAATGGCGTTTTAGCAATTTTTTGCCAGTGTCATTAAAAAAACTGTATGCACTAAATATTGCGTTTCATGTGAAACAGATTTTGCAGGTATGTCTCTTTTCAATCCAGCCTGAGTTTTTCCAGTTCATCCTGAACTGGCATGAATCTTACTAGATTGAACCGACCTCACATCTGAAACAATGCCACATGCATATTTTCTGGCATGCTCTCACAAGGTATTAAAGGAACAATAACTATACGTTTCTTATCGAGCCATAATTCTAACATTTAATACATCGTTTTACAGTCGACCCAGAAAGAGAAAATGAAATTTACATTCAAGAGTAAGCCATCTGCTTTTAACGCCACTTGAGAAATGGCTGCCAAAACAAACACTACTACATCTGCCAATATGTATCCAGTAAACAGTAAGAATGCCTTCGTAACTGGACACCCAACAGCAAACAAGTTGGCTTAGCATGACCTTTCTCCAGTGTATCACAATGAATGTCAAGCACAGCACAGAAGATATTAGCAGCCTACTTCTCAAACTTGTACACAGTCCTTAACAAATAGCAGAAGGTATATTCAACTCCAAAGGTTATCACTAATGGCACATTTTAAGCACGCCTATTCCTATTTAAATTAGGGTTGTTATGCATTTCAACATTAATCGATATTTTGCAAGAGACCGAAGTGAAGATTTCCTAAGTGGAACATAGAGTGGGTAGACACAGTGTTCATCATTAATTAACAACTAATTCATGTAATTATGTTCATGATTACTATAAATATCCATCTTGCTAAGGACCAATTAGCATTCATTGAGCAATTCCACCAATGCACAGAAATAACCAGTAAATTGTTATAACAAATAAAAAGTTTTTTACAGCGATATAAATGTACTGCTGCATGCAAGGCTATCCTGAGGAAGGTATGGGAGCCCAGAACACCCCACATATTAGATTAACAAAGCTGGGATCCACACTGGTCCTACAAACGTATGTCTGAGGATGATTGATCCGGTTGGTTCACCACATTTAAAGGAGAGGTCACAGCAATTTCCTAATATTCAGCTTTGTTTACACAGACATAATTTAGTGCAAACATTTAATAGTAAGGATTTAAAATCCAGCAATGAAGTGGGAAATTGTGTATTAAGAGCTTTTGCAGCCTTATTAAGACTTACAATGATTTGTTTCTAATTGTTCAGGAACGACAAGCTCAAAATTTTACTTCATTAATATCACTGTATAATTTCCCTTGGGTATTTGGCTAACTAATCATCCTTAATGAGTTTGTATGATTTATTAATAATTACTTGGTTAATTTACTGGTGAATATGGACAGCACACACACAATGTTTTTAAAAAGAAACAGATGTGTTACCACAAATATCCGTAGGCATCAAAGACTGCAAATAAAGACTAATGTGAGCATGTTATATCTGCTTTATATACAATTAAAACTGTTTACTTCTCAACTATACATGGGATCAATTCAATTCTGGAATTGATGATCAATTCCAATGTTGGAATTGATTATTTAAAAAAAAAGGAATTGGAATTGATAAATTTTGAATTGGAATTTGCTACAAAAATAAATTAAATCCACAAATATTTTTTTTAACTCAGAACTATTTCTTCCATGACAATCCTACTTGGAATATAAACTACTCGGAGTAGGTATTCCATGTAGGTACTCAGAGTACCTAGTCATGGTAAAAAAAGAGTCGGTGAAAAACAGAATTGGAATTGAAAAATTTGGAATTGATCAATTTGACGTGGAATTGACCCCATGTCTGTTTTCAACACACTCAAAAGTCTGGACCATGGTCATTCCCCAGCACTTCCAAAAACAAATAGTAAAACTCACCACATCATAAAGTGCTCTCAACTGGGTGTCCACCCAGTCTTCGACCTCTAGCCGTTTTCGTATCAACCTCATCTGATGCTGTGGATACTTAGCCGTCAGATATTTTTTCCTTTCTTCCTGATACTCCTCCTTATTCGTATGACTGTGGAAGCCAACATTGTGGTGCGATGTCATATTTTGCGGTTTATTTGAATACTGTTCTCCAGACTGAGATGATATTCCTCCCCTGTGATATGCCGAGTTCAGAGTTGTCATTTTTCTTCTGCAAGGATAAAACCAACGATTATCACCACTTGTCCTCCAGCTACAGCAATTCACTAGCCAAATAATGATGACAAATAATTTATTTGCCTTATCTAACTTATATAATCTAAGCCATAACTGGCTGTTTATATGATATAACACCCGCCATGTGTTGTAATTAAGGCTAGCTTATTAGCTGGCCTATCTTAGCGACCTAAGCATTGAATTTACTGGATAGTTTACATGTTTAAATACAATGTCAGAATTTTTTTAATAATTCAAGTGAAAAAAAACTTCCTGCAACTTCAAAAACAGATTCACATTAAACTTGATCACAGCAAATAAAAACAAGTGATAAAGGCTTGTATTATATATCATGCCATAGGTGAAAGAAGGTCTGCATTTCCACTGCAATATTAACGGCAGTTGTTGGTGTTGTTACTTTGCAAGTTCGTTTTCTGATAAACAGAAGATAGCAATGTAAACCATTAGATAAAGGCTAGCAGCAACCACAGAGGATGTAGGTACAGTAAGCTAGGGACCAGTCTACAATGGATTACATCATTAAGAGCACTCTGGAGGTGCAGTAAATAGAGCATGCCACTACACACTAGCAGATCAGGGTTCAAATCTCATTATTACCTACGCTTGTGGCATGTCTTCTTTGGTAATAACCTGCACTCCCATTGGTGAGTGTTAACAAATTAGTCACAATAATTGTACCACTGATAGCCAATCTCACATTAACTGAGATGTCTAATATTTAAATACTAATAATCAGTCACACTTATCTATCTTGTAAATAACCCAGATATTTATTCACACACCCAAACACATATTTACACTGTTGTTTACCTAACCTTGAATCTTTAACGACTTTATTAGTGTATAATAATGGTGACACCCGCATATTAACACACGAACCGACTAACAGTAATACCAGTACATGTGACATGACGTGTTACTGACTAAGTTAGGGTCGACAAGTATACGAAGACAACCTGAGACAATTATAAAGAAAAGACAGCAATACGCGTTGATAATTTAAAATCCACAAGAAACACATTTCGGCCGGCCGGGCACCGTATAAATATCTAGATGATCATGACCGTGGCTGTGTGTATCAAGATTCAGCCTATTCAGCGTATCACTGTCACTATGAATATGATCATGATTCAAGTTCAAGTTTGCACCTCTTTAATATCATAATAAAAATATTTCAAATTCAGAAAATGATTAGATAACTTACTACCTTACGAAGTCTGCCTCACGAAATGGCGCCACAAACAATTCACTGCGCCTAGTCTTAGATCTAGACTATCTTAGTATCTAACAGAAAACGCGGCACACGCGAAGTAGAAGTTCAAAACAAACACGACCCCACAAACAGTTGGAACACTGACACTCGATCAATAGAAAAACTAACAATCCAATAAAACAAACTAGTCATGTAATATATTGCCAAGCCACAAATAACAAATGTCATATCCTGTTCAACTCAAAATAATAAACGTCAGCAAAGACACTACTCAAATAATACGTACGACTAGGTCTAGGAGGCAACTTACACACACGACCTGTCACTTCACGAAAACAACAAACTCACCCGCCACATCCAGTCTAGTGCGCATGCTCAGTTAGTACGAAGTCTTACGATCCAATAAAATCATCCTAATAATAGTGATGATCATGATTATTTGTTTAATTTTGTATTAAAAATTCATATCGTCACGTATAATATCGGTTGTAGTAAATGATATTAACATTTCAGTGGTATCATAGGAAAGGGTAATTATTGCATATCTTGATTAAGTTATTTAATACAAAATATGGCATTAAACAAAAACGGTATTGTAACTCCATCTAAACTGCACTTAAATATATATGTATTAATTAAGTAACTTATAAACAATGTTTAATAATGATGATACAGTCACAGTTATAGTAAAATGTGCGTTTTCTGCGCTGGTTAATATGATCGACTGTTATACATAAATGAATTTATTGCGCGATAAGAACTTCCGGTAATGACATCACTTTGACAGATGCGGGGAAGATCTAGGGCAGGTGTTGCTTTAAACCTGTAAAATACAATTTTATTTATATGTAGGGGGAATGCAAATGATTTTTTTCACAGAATAGAAGAAAATGAAACTGGTTGTATGCATTTTGTTTTTGGCTGTTGGAGTTTTCACCGAGAAAGAAATTATTGATGATAATACTGAAGATGCTACCAACTTCTTGGCCAAACGACTGTGGACTCAGATCAGAAAAAGATTGAAAGACTATGGCTACAGCGAAACTGATCTTGACCATTTGGATAGGGAGCTGGATGATGAACAGTGCACGTATAATTTCCAAAATGGTACTATAATACGTACCCATGACTCCATTGAGGCAGGAGCGACTTTTATCAATTCCCAGATTGGCATTTCTAGGGAAGATTGTACAACAGAATGCTGTTCCGTTGCTAACTGCAATATAGCAGTATTCAAAGAGAAGGTAAAACATAATCTCCACGTTATCGTATGTAAAATTTTAGTTAAATGGTTGAGTTATATTCCTGGACTGATGAGAAGACTGGGGGTACCTGTTTGGTTTGGTGTTTATGAATTAAGGTTGATTCAGACCATAGGGAAGTCCATGCCTGGCATGGTTACTCTTTCTAACCTTAATCACCCCCCCCAAAAAAAAAAAACAACAACCCCAAAACAACCTAACTGAAACTTGTTCTAACAAACTATATTTTGTATTAAGTATCGGTATCCTTCACAAGGATGGCAAACTTAACCACAACTACCCATTTGATTTATACTGATTACACCATGCCGGACTAAAAGCTAACAAAACTTACAGGACTACAAATGTAAAACATTTCCTACAAGTTGATGTTAGTTGCACTGGGTAGGTAAGATTTTGATACCGTATACAGTCAAAACAAGTGAGACAAGAACATATTCAAAACCTAATATTTCATCAGGACATATTGCCATAAAATTTATGAGAAGACCTATTTCACAGAAGAGCATAATGCAAAATTTCCCCCCACAAGTTTAGGAGCATAAAATTTGACTTTATAATGGGATGTAGTACAGCAGGTCCCAGCCATTAAGCCGAGGACCGCTTTTAGGCCTAAAATATGATTTTTGGTATTACTGTCCAATAAGTTGACCTAAAAATCTGAACTGTCGATAGATCAAAGCAAATTATAACCATCTTTTTCACAAACTGTTAGTGCATACATAGGACCTCAAACTTAATTTAACGGCGTGATTAAACATTCAATGAACCGTATATGAAGTCATTGACTTAGAAGTAATTAAACATATTGTCAATTACTACTGAGCCTTTGAATGTATGTTTTGGTCACTAACGCGACAATAACCAAGCCAATGTAAATTACTGGTATATGAGGTCAGTTTGTAACTATAACTCTCTATTGATAATAAATTAATTAATCAGTAACTATCCTGTTATTAGTATAAATATGCCACCCTAATGTCTATGTCGCCAAATGAATGAGATACGATGCTCTTCGGTACGGGATGTCTTGGGTATGAGTTGTCTTGTTACTGGCGCTGCCTTCGTGAAATGCGCTACTGAGTCAAACAACAGTTATCCATAATTACAAAAATTTTAAAGCCATGTATAATTATCATCAACTTGTTTCACTTCTATATTCACTCCATGACTGCATGAATTTAAATCCAAATAACCATTAATGTCCGTTTAGATCTAGACTAGGCCACTAATGTCTAGACTGTTAACACACTGAAAAAATTTCTCCTGATGACTGGATTTCTTGACACTGAAATAGCACCGACCATTAAGCCAACCCCCCCTCCCCCCCAAATAAGGGTCAAAATGAATGTTGACACAGTCTCGGCTTAATGGCCGGGACCTACGGTATTTGGGAATTCTGCTCCAATTATACTTCTGTTTAGACTATTAGTAAGATTAGGGCTTATCCATTTATTATTGAAACTTGATAAAGCAAACAGGAAATACTATAATAGTTGTGCAGCTGCCACTGAAAGTGTTCCATCACATTAGTCAAAACATGAATATAGACTGGAACTTGGCCGATAATGAATTACATAGATTCTGGCTCATTTCAAATGTGGTCGTTCCAAAATTGTCTACGTTATGGATTATCTATTACTTTTATTAGTATGAGATGTTTAAACTAGATGATCAGGTGTTTGTACTGAAAAGATGACATCATATTTTTTTTATCTGAAATTGTGCTTTTATAATAACAATAAAATGTTGGTGCAATGTTCATGGTTTGCTTGTTGCTATTGTTGTTACTTATAATATTTTCCTAAATTGATAAAAGAAAGCAAATATTGTTTCTAACATGTCAGTAGATTTGTGTGAAGACTATTTGTGTAAAGAATAAAACTATTTTATCCTGAATCTTATACTTGATATTTACGATGAGGCCTAGTCTATAGCATACATAGTGGATCATGGTTTAAAAATAGGAATTGTTTTTTGGAATTAATTTATAACGATATCAAGAAATACCAATGTAAAAAAAAGGAAAAGTGGGGTAATTTGCTCTTAAATGTGTCTGTGACGAGGATTAATTGATATGTGATTTATGTTGTAGACATAAGTGTTCTGGCTGTCTGGCTTACTTTTGAGAAAATCTGCATATCACGGCAGCGGAGCCACCAAGCCAATTTATTTAATTACTAAAATGCACCTAAACAAGCAACACATAGCATGATTTCTATGTGAAAACTAGTGCCTGTATTTCTGGTGAAATGGTGGCCAGTCACATGACTGAGCAGTCAGCTGATTAGCTATATCTCTGGACTTGTTTGACACCATGGATCTGTCTGTTAAAACTTGCTCATGTTAAAACCTTGATGGCTAAAAATATATGTTTAAGTTGTTTAGCTTGGAGTCACATTTTAATCTGCACTGAAACACAAAAGTGTGCATTTTACAAAAAAATGTTTCAGCTGTTCATCAGTAATTTTATGGCAAATTTGTATTAAAACAAAAACATGTTATCAGAAACGGAATAGTTTGTGTGTGATAGAAAGAGAGAAATAATTTACAGTATAGGAGAAAGTAACTTATTTCTCATTTAATGTTTGTTTTTATTACATTTATACGATTTTGTATACTAGCAGCTGTTTTATCCTTCACAAGATTTATATTTATTTTTTCAGGACAATGACCATTCGTGCTACCTATTTGACTGTGGTACCCCAAATATATGTAAGTTCACAAACCATCCTGGTTATACAGTCATAGAACTGCCAGTCAGGACAACAACAGATAAAGTACTCGAGAAACATGAAGATGACTTAGAACATTTGGCTGAGGCACCATCCACGACAACATCCACAACTACAACAACAACATCACCTGCTCCAACAACAACTAGTCTTACCCCAGAACCGGAGCAAACACAGCCAGGTAGAGTAGTGTTCATCTATGTGTGTGTGTGTTTCCGTTTCTGTTTCATTTGGCTCAATTAGAACTATATTTGAGCTCTGTATAATTCTTAACAAATGTTTCTCAGTAAATATTTATATTTAAAATTTGTTCTAAGTCTTGAGTCTAATAACCCAGATAGTTTTCAGACACTTAAGATTTAATTTCATGCTATAACCAGTCAATCAAATCTGTAATATCAAGTTAGATAATGTGAGCTATTTTTTGGTTTATACGTTTTAAGTTTTTTGTATATAAGTCTTTTAAAGATTTTTATTGTCCGTTTTAAAACCAGCTTAACTATGACAGAAATTGGACATCCAAGACAGTTTGGGACATTATGGGGGATTTTTGAAAGGAGGATGTTGTTAAATGTCACC
The DNA here is from genome assembly GCA_025642065.1 of Paralvinella palmiformis. Lineage (NCBI taxonomy): Eukaryota > Metazoa > Annelida > Polychaeta > Terebellida > Alvinellidae > Paralvinella > Paralvinella palmiformis. The sequence goes on along the minus strand of JAODUP010000427.1, from coordinate 697,358 downwards.
GACTTTGTTAATGATAATATTAATGATGGTAATCTATTTTAGACTGTAAACAGGGGGGAAGTTTTCATTTATGGAGGAAACATAATAAGAGGGATGAAGTGTAGACTTAGTTATGTTTTGGCATATTTCTATGGGGAATAAATGCATGCTTTTGTGAATTGGGCTTAGTAGATTCTCAGAAGATGCCACACGTCTAACAGCTGTGGTGTAATGGGTGAAAATTTCCTATACTAGATAAAACCACTTGAAGCCCAAGTGTCTTTGCTCCATCAAACTGTAACCAGATGCAGATGACCGAACACTGAAATATTTTCAGTGTTCAATTGTGTTTATGGACCTAATAAATTAGGTTTAGGTCAACGACAAAAAATTTGCATTGAGTTAACAGTATATAATTTCTCGCGATTTAATGTAGTTATAATTACAACTGTTTTAGCTGAATATAATTTTAATAGTGTACTTGATAATTACAAATGATTCCAATTATTAGATTTCTTTCTATCAAAGTTTTACATATTACAAGGATATATATTATAGTAGATGATCCCATAGCTTTCATTGTTGTCATACTTAAAGAGGAGTATGCAGAATCAGATATGGGGTCAAATACATTGAAATGTATTTAAATACAAATACTTTTGGTCAAATACATTCATTTGTAAATGTATACAAATACTTTTGGATGTATTTCAAATACATACTTTTCAAATGAAAAGAACAAATTCATTGTTCTTCCTTTGCTTTTTATTCTGATACACACATTACATAACATCATAGCATTAACTAGATTTGTCACATCAAGTTAAGAATTTTTTGTGGATTAGATCTGCTGATCGGATTTACTCACATGATGGTTCATATTATCCCTTGATCCCTTCTAATTATACTACATATAATTGAGGATAGTCTCCCTTTGATTGGCAAGGAAGCCATCAAAAGTCATTACAGAAAAGATATCATTAATTGCAATTCCTTATGATCACATAGAGAAGACAATTCCTTCATGGTTGTGTGTGTGCAATTCAGTGATCAGATTATTTCCTGAAACAAATCATGCTGGTGACAAAATATTCAGATCAAAGTATTTGAAGACGTATTTGAAAAATCAAATACTTGGTGAAAGTATTTAAATACAAATACTTTTCTTTATGGTAAGCTCAAATACTTGAAAAAAGTATTTAAATACTTTCAAGTACAACTGTATTTGACCCCATGCCTGATATGTGTGTGTGTGTGTGTGTGTGTGTGGCTATATTTGCAAGAAACTCCAAGACAAACTTTTTAAATAGATAATAATAAAGCAGTTGTCATTTTTTTGGCTGGTTATTCATTTTAAATTTGTTTTATTAGTGTCGCTGTTTGGAAAGTGTAAACAACACAAAGATTGTGCTGGAAGCTGGACACAGTGTCTGGGTGGTTACTGCGTATGCAAAGATGGTTATCATGAACAAGAAGGCACTTGTCGTAAGTATAGTCCACTGTGAATATATGTAAACTGCTGTCTTTAGATTCTAAATATATTTACATATATTCACTGAACCATCATTAAATATTGTATGGATAGTTTTTTAAGGATAGCTGTTCATTTCTTAAGAATAACCTGTTCTATGTAAAGAAATTGTAATATCTTGTGTTTTATTTATTTTCTGAAAATGGCTTTGTAAAATGTGCATTAGTTAAACACCAGAAAACAATGATAATATTTGTTTCTGGTTATATGGGAGGCCCTAGAAAATTAAATCACAATTGATATACTTATATATACTACCATTAGCAGGCATGTGAATATTCTGTGGATCTGCAGATTTGGGAGTTTTTTCGATGAAATTTATCAAAACATTTGGTCGCATGCCCTTTAAAGGAAACCCACATGCCTGCAATAGGAAGCTAATATTTTAGAACTGCTTTGACGGACTGTAAAATGTGACTACCTGTTATGATGATACTGTATAGTTTTATATTAGCAAAAAATGTAACAGAAGATTAACTAATTAACCTTTTAATTAACATTGGATTACTTTTAACAAATAGAATAATAACATGGTACTGGTGTTGAAATTTATGAATCTCATTAATTTCCATTATATCAATACAGTACTACATTTATTAACTCATAATTGAGTGTATTTTAAAAACAAAAAGAAATAATTTGTTCCCCAGAAAAATGAAAAACTGATGATTAAGCATAATCATGATAGCACAGCTGTTGTTATCTTTTTGTGGCTGTGAATTTAACGTTGTTTTCAGGGGTGGAAACTCGAATGTTTGGAGTCCAAGCACCTTGTATCGAATGCCTAGATATAAAGAATAGAACTGTAAACAGTTTAGCATGTATGCAGAAATAATGCCTCTATTGAAGTTTAGTTTAGTTTGTTTTTATAATATAACACAAATTCTGTAGTAACAAGTTGACTGTCATTGTAGGCAAAGATTGTTCCAAGTTCGAGTTTGAGTGTCATAACACTGGCCAGCCATTGGCATATCCACAGTGCGTTGCAATCTATAATAAATGTGATGGGATTTCCCTGTGCAAAGATGGCTCTGATGAAGCAGATTGTGAGATTAAAGGTGAATATATTTTCCACTCTTGTATATATATATATATATATATCAATTTAGAGGTTGAGGTTTATTATTTATTTGTAACTAATTTATGGGTGGTCACTTTTGATTTACATTTTATTATATTGTGTACATAAATTCCTGGGATCTTATGGAAAATTATTCTATGGCTGTTTTAGTAAAAGTAACCCTGTTTTAAAACATTTATAGATGCTTGGGAGCTAAATTAAATTTGTTTGGACTAATACTAATAGTGAAATGGATCTTGGCAATTATCTCTGATCAAGAATTTTCTACCTTGGTAGTGTCTCATCAGTTGTCACTTCAATTATTTGTAGAGTATTTTAAATATGACTGCTTGGTCTGAGAGCTTGTAGTCTAGTACTGCTCTGAGCATGTTTTCCGTAGTAACCTTTCTATATATTTGAAGACTAATAATCACTTCTTGTCATACTAATCTCAAAATGTAAGCAGAAGATGTGTACAGCACTCAGTATGGTCAGCAGTTAGTTAACCAGGCAGCAGGTGGCATCCCAGTACAGCAGCCAGCTGCCAGGCTTCAGACAGGTCAAAATCAGCCATCTGCAGTGAACTCACAGCCTGGACAGCCTCAGCAGGCCATACCACAACAGCTCCCGAACATGCCATACCAGACAGGTCTTCAGAGTACAGAGCAGGCCTATGGAGATATTGGACAACAATATGGACAGCTGAATCCTCAGTTGCAGAGCATTAATAACCAGGTTCCCATACAGTCCAATAGCCAATATCAGGTTCCAGTCCAACAGCCTGGTGTTAATTCAGAATGGGCACGCCAGCAGCAGATAATAGCCGCATACGACAAGGCACAATCTGCGCCGGTCCAACAAGGGCCGAATGAATGGAATGGACAGTCTCAGCAACCAGCAGAGCCATATAATTCGGCTGCAGTACAGCAAAATTATCCTTCAAAGCTGAATTATAACGTTGCTTCACAGCTCCAGCAGCAGGCGCAGCCAGTTATCCAGCACACTGGGAAAACCCGAAACCACCCACTGCCATTTGAGGCACAGCCCCCACCACAGCGGAATAGGAATCGAGGAAGACCCACGAGTGTAGCGGATAGAGAGGGAGCTGTCGTGACAGATGATATTGGCGTTGGAAGTGGAATGAAACATCCAAAACAAAATCCAGAGCCTGCCTCCAGTCGGCTGAAGACTAATAAACTGGAAGTTAATGCTAGCCGGCATGTGCCCGAATCAATGCCCGTCTCACACAATAATGATGTTAGCAGAACTCAGAAAATGAGCGGAACAAATAAACAGGGCAGACCTGTCCCAGAGAGCAGCCTGAATGAAGAATCGGATACCGAAAAGCCAGTTGCCGTTCCAGATGAATATTACAGACAGTACAGCCCGCCATATGAGAGTGGCCGGCATGGCCTGCACGGTGGCTATGGCAGAAACAGAGGCCCATACAATGGTGGATATTTGAACAATGCCAATGGTTATGTCCCTGAGGCTGAAGGCTATGGCCAGAATGATGGATATGACCTAACTGCCAATACCCTGTATGGTGGCAATCCACCGAGGAATCGACTGGCCAATGGCGGACGCGGGCAGTACCTTGACTATGACCAGTACTTTGGTGATGGAATGCTTAATGGTCTTGATCCAAACCTGGCCTATGATTACTATCCTTTGGAATCAGGTATAGCTGCTGTCGTCTAGACATTATGTTATTATCAGCCAGCCCTGTTTATTTCGATGAGGCCTTCGTCTCACAGAACTTGCTGCCGAGTCTTTGTTTCATTTTCCCATCTCTGTGTGTATTTGTAATATTATTAATTTGGTTGGTCAACTTATTTGATTTTGCATTCCATTAACAGAAATTGTTGTTTTGTTTGTGGCCGTACCATATGAAGATGAAGAACTATAATTAGTTCAAGACATGTATTATCATATACTTTAGAGCTAGGTAGACAGATATTTATAGTTGATGCGCTGACATGTAGAAATATAGTAGCCTTTTGTTTATTATACGATGTTTCTTTCCTAGTGTATTACAAATAATTATTATAATTTGATATAATGAAGTGTGACTGTGGCTTTCTCGATGACTGTTAATACATTAGTTGGCGGCGATCTCGTTTAGAAAACTAGTGGCATGTATAACTAAATCCTTACTTCTCATAAATAGCTATTCTTCTAGAAACTGGTTACACTGTTAATGTTTCTGATAATGTTCACCGTCATCCAGGATTCCGTGGACTGTTATCACGACCTGGCACTTGGAACCATGCAAACATTTTCACGCCCCACTCGGGCTTTGGCTGGAATGGTATTAATTCCGAGCAGGAGACATTACTCAGTATCTCTGTGTTTCTATTTTTCTTTTCAAGACAGTGCATGGTGTTTATGTGTTTGTTGTGTGTCTGTGCTTTACTACAAGGTATTACAGTATCATTTAATAAGTAAGGCATTGTGTTTTAATGTGGTCACTGTTTGACTCCTTTTTTATCTAATGATTTCTAATGGTCTGTTTTTGTGATATGTCCATTATTTTTGTTATTTTAATTTTGGAAGAATATTTTGTGTTTGTTGTCAGTTGGTGCTGTCAAATAAAAAAGTTGAATGCTTTTTTCATCCTTTAAAGTAAGAGATACAACATTGTGGTGTTCTGCACATTTAAGTGTTTATGGCACCAAGTTAGCTGTATTTAAGGATAATATAATTTTTGCACTTTTTATGTAATCATTTCACATTGTCTTTGTATGAGCACTTTCTTTCAGTAGCACCTTTAATAATGTTGTGCACTGAACATTGTTATGGACCCCATGACCTTTATGCATTTATCCGCTATATATGTTATAACGCTATTGTCAATTACATGGAATTCAAAACAGTTCTACTAATTCATGTAAATTAATTATTATGTTGTTAAGACCTTGGCATCATTAAATAAAATATATTTAATCACATTTTAAACTGCATGTTCACTTACTGTTATTGAGATATTTTCTGTGTGGAATACTGCAGCATATATTTTTAATTGTACTAGTGGATATTCATAGTAGCACTGTCATTTCTTTGTAATAAACTTTTATTCTCTTTACAGGAAAAAAAGGAAATCATTTGAAATCAAAACATAATGGTGAGTGAAGATGCTATATATTTCTAATTAATGATAAAAGTGTGTTGTGATAATGAAGTTAAATTGTTTATATGTTTTGAATGTTGATCTACTCTGTGTGATTAAATTTTCAGATGCTGACAAGAGTAAAACCTCGGATACGGATGAAGAATACACTATGGTTACCAAACAGGAATTACCAGGTAGAGAACTTTTTAATAATGCATGTATTAATTTTTTTTAAATACAGCATTATCAGAATACATGTTAAAATTGTTACTGTAATTTCTTACTAAGCTTATCATTTCATATTCACAGCATCACAAGTAAAGCACAATGATGTGTTGCCAGAGTCCAAGCATGGATCCATATCTAAAATAGATGACACATCAAGTGACACTTCGGCAGCAGAGTCAGACGAATTGCCGGACAAAAATGTTGACTCGAGTGTGGAGAAGGTGAAGTCAGCTTCTTCCAAAAATAACGATGGAGAACCATCCGTCTTTGAGGAGCAGTCAAAACAGGATGACGGCATCTCTGATAAGGACAAATTCAAGGAAAAGAGTGAAGAGTCTTTAACCGAGGGAAATGGTAAAGGAGAAAAGAAGCCAAACAAGAATACTGAAGATGTTCAGTCTCTGGGCAGCGTTGTAAAAGTTGTACTCTCACAGGAGGATGAAACTAGATTAGATTCCAGTGAGGGGGGAAATATGTTCACTGGCTTCTATCGATCAAACAAAGGCGCTGTGGTGGCCCTATCACTGGGCCTCTGCATCACAGCCATTTTGTTAATATTCATTGGCTGCCGCCTGCGAAATGTGAAAAAGCGGCTGCGAAGGGGCAGACCGCTCAATTCCAATGAAGCTGACTACCTGATTAATGGCATGTACTTGTAACAGTGATAAAAAGACTTTTGCATTCCCTCTGGCAGGAACTATGATATCCACTGGTGATTGTTTTATTTATTAGTTAGTCAAATCGGTTGACATACTTGAAAATTGTTAATACCTATTATATTACAGGTGAAAACACAAATACTGTGGAATATTTTTACAGGATTGGTGTTAGATGAAGATTAAAAGGTATGCCTTTTTTATATCTGATGTTTTGTATTTCATTTTCTCTGTCCAGTCCTTGGCCGGTAGCTTATTCAGTGGTCTTAGTTTCATATTGATGTTTGATCTCATGACTAGTTGCAGGGTGCGTATAAACTGTTAGTTCTCACATTCTGATAGTCAGCTGTTCTAATAGTTCTTGAAATATTTAAAGTTTGACAGTAAACGTTAAAAGCTTGTTAATTTCATGAAAGTTGCATATTTAATGACATATACAAGTGGACATGTGTACGTAGCTTTATTTGCATATTGTTGTATGTTGATCAAAGATACACTATTTTCTTAATGATGCGCCTGAGTGTTGTATACCATTATAATTATAAAAATGTACACAATTTGTGATACGGCAATGTTTCTTTGTGCTTGTGTACATGTATTATCTCAGAACAACCTGTACAACTACAGCGAACAAAATGCCACTTAATCAAACATGTTTTGTGATCACAAGACTTCCCACCAAAGGACAGTGTTTGTACTTTTAGCCACGATGTAAATGTCATTTCCTGGTAAAAATGTACTTGGAGTGAATGAAAGATTGATAGATTTGAAATGGCAGGTCTATAAACAGAAAAGCATGTGTTCAGGTATAAAATTTTCTACAGTATGTGTGTGTGTGTGTGTGTGTGATATCAATTATGCCAGCATTTGTATTTTGTCTGTATAAAACTATATGTCGACCATTTCCTGTTTGTTCTGGATCAGATTTTTTATCATGAAACAGATCCAACATTAGTGGGTTAGTTAGTATTTGATAAAGTATCACAAATGAATATGTTTAATCAAGTTAATTGTGTGAGCGTTTACTTGAGTGCAATAAATCTCTATTGGTGTGTGTATTGTAAAAGGCATATAGTATTTTGATTGTGGCTTATTTAGTAGAAAATTGGTTTTCCCAATGATGATAATCTGGCCTTGATATACTTAGTTACAATGCTATATTCTAATACTAGCTGTGTTGTGTCTGTTGTGCTTAAATAATTTATAGATTTACCAAATCATTAATTTTCTTAATTCCATTATAAAAACATTTTCAGTGGAAATTTTCATTACTTGATTCCATGATTAGTTTTCTGCTTCTAACTTGGATCTTATGTTAAAATATTTAGAATATTGAAAAAGTTTATATTGTTAATTGAAAGCATGGTAAAATTTAATTTCAAACTGCGTTTATTTACATACATCTGGTTTAACATTTTTTATGGCTTCAATTTCTTCATAACTGAATAGACAATTATTAAAGTGTGCTTTGAATAAAAGTTGAATGATTTGCAAAGTATATTATTCTTGTTATTTAAATCTGAAATCATGTATACACATTTATATTGATTACTTTAGAGTAAAATACATCGAATTTTTGATAACACAAGATGTCTGGTGAAGTTCATTGGAAAAATAGCTGAAGCGATTTTTTATTAGCTGCAGTATTTATGTCATGCCTGTTTGTATTAAACTTGTTTTGGGGATGTTGGTGGTATATAACTGATTATTGTTTCTTAATTGTTTTTCTTCAGATTAACACCAATTTTTTTTTTTGGGTGGTAATAAGTGAATGTCTGTGATATGTAAAGCTTGGAAAAAGTAATTGCATAATTCTTAGTCTTCTGTTTACAGTGTTATAGAAATTTACCACCAGGAAATTGCTCTATGCTATATATATATATATACATATGCGTACATGTATTGTTGCTATTTCCAACTATTAAAGTATGGAAATTTAATATGTGTATCTTATAATCACATTGAATTTCCATGCGTGTGGGTGGGTGTGAATTTGCACAATCAAATAATTTTGTTGTATTTTTCTGTTATTGCATTTTGTATAGAATTTGTAATCGAGTTGTATAATTTATTGTCAGTGTGTAATAAATAAGTCGGAATGAATTCAAGTTTAAGGCGTCCTGATTCTATTACTGGAAAAATTTATATTATGGATTACCTAAGCCATGCTATATGAAGTGTATGAGGAATCTACAAAATGCTATTGTTTTATCTATTTCCTTTAATCTATTATTAGAAGACACTTCAAGTATGAGCCCCATTTTATTTTGTAGGTATGACAACAGACATACACTGATACAGCGTCCTCGTAATATCTGCCATGTTTGTACATCACAAATTGCCTATGTATGTGTCAACGGCATTTTTAGGTTGTATAAAAGTCAAAATCTTTCTCCCAACTAGTGGTTAAAATAGTCGTGTAACATTTTTTTAAATGCGTTTCTGGTCCGTTTTGAGAGTGTTCATCATAACTAGGCCAACACTCCTGATCTGTATCCAGACTGGGAATAGTGAAAGTAGGCACACGTACCGACCATGGATAAAGGTCACTTGTGTAACTAGATTTCTTCAAATAAATCCCGTGTATCGTCATCCCTACACTCCTTGCCAATTTTACTGTATTTATAATAGTTGTACAAGTCGTATGCGAGTTCAGATACGATTAACCCGTTGCTATTCTGCTCAACCAATCTCAGGATTAAGACGCCATCTTTTTTCAAATATACGGATATAAATTTCCGCAACTGCGATTTCTCCACGATGTGGTCATTTTTAGAACGATTGGGTCTATCCGCGGCACTCAGATGACGTTTGACGTATCTGGCCTGCTCCCTTCGAGAGAATATCCTGATGATCCAGACGATCGTGTTGACGAGGTTTGCCGTGGCAACCATTACGAACCAGAACCAAATGATGATGTATATCTTCTCGTTGAAAAAGTTCAGCGGCAGGACGCACTGGACCGTGTAATGGCGTATGTTGTTCAGATCTCGTATGGCAAAATCGCACAACGTCACCCTGGGAAACGTGCGAGAGATGGCCCAGTCTTCGCCCTTAAGGAGGCTGGCTATTATCTCGTATCCGTACATACGATCGTAAGTATCCAGAAAGGAATTCAACAGGAACAACTGTCCGACGGCGTTCACCGTGTATAGCACCTTGGAAATTAGGTACAATACAACCAGGTAATTACCGAATCGTCTGTTGCCGCAGATCAAGCAGAAATCCGTGGACAGGTGATGCTTGCATATGGTCAGACAATTTTTTTCATCCTTGTATTGCTTGGTCAGTCGTAGATACCTGTCCATACTTCTGGTGATAAAGCCGACGATCTTGTCCCGTTGCTCCGTGAAGGCGGTGCGCTGTGCATCCTTCGCCGATTTAATGACGTTGTCGACGTCGATCCCGGTTTTGCTGTTCAGGGCTCTCCAGAAGAGACACGGCAGATAGACCAGCAAGGCCTGAACCATTAAGATCATCGGCACCCATTGATAGTACCCGATGTAGGCTTTCGGCTCTCCATCGCCCGGTATGTGCTTCTGGATTATTGGCACTTGATAGGTGTTGTGCACCCAGCAGTATTTGTTGGTGAAGTCTTCGTAGTTGTCCTTGAATTCGGCCGGACACCAACACGTTATCGGGTCGCCGACGTACTGCTTAGCGCTGACGACGATGGCGAACACACACAGCAGGGACGTCGTATAGCGGTGGTTCAACTTGTCGATGTAATCGTCGTCAGAACGAGTGACCGCTCCTTGGACCTGTCCTAGAACCATCAATAGTCGCTCCATCTCCGATATAAGACAGGATCGTTTACATGAAATCAAATAACTCGTTTACGATAGCTGGTGTTATTGTCTAATCTAGCGCGCCAAATAATACGCAGTGATTTTAATTCACACCCTCTGTTGGTTCGTCGCCTAAATATTCCAATGGAAATCTTCTCAGTAGCGCATACTTCAGTTTGAGGCAATAGTTTATTCTTGGGGGGGGGGGGATGATGTGTACTTTGATGTATCTGTCGGTACCAAAATGCCGTTGATAACGCTCTGGCGCCCGTTGATGCGTGAAGGCATACAATATAGGCATTCATGGCAAAGTACTGTTCCGTGGTGATTGGCAGACGACAGAAATCGGTTCCAGTTCAATACTTCTTTTTTTTCAGCGCAAATATTTACAAACTACCACACATGTCAAAACAGCGTTTATCGGTTTATGTTGAATTTTGAAAGCGGGCAGGTATATAGTCCATTTTGGAGGTATATGAATAACAGACTGGAACCAGCTGTCGAAGAGTTCTAAGTCAAGATAACATATATTTCTGGGTGTGATTGGCCCTTCCCCCGGGGTGGACGGAAATATGATATTGGAAAAAAATGACATAACCATACACTACACATTTAGTATTTGACTTTGAGGACACTTCAAGAACGATGTCATCAAGAAGACGGCATATAGTCAGATAATCCATGAATCCAGATTCTTTAGAATTGACAGAGCAATCAGGTTATTAATGAAATCCCATACTCAGTGCCGTCTTAACGCATGGGCACATTGAGCAGTTGCCCGGGGGTCACACGAGCATTGAGGCCCTGTGCTAATCGAACTAGGTATGTTGTGACTCGCTGTTATTAAATAAATACTATACTAAAAACACTTAAACACTGATTTTATTGGAAGTACCAATGCATAAACGAAGTGGCTATAGGTCACATTTCCGGTATACGTGACTTATATAATGCGTCTGATGCACTGACCCATAATATAGGTCAGTGGTCTACTGCCAGGAAATGTCACAATATTCAGTTTGAACTTATGAACTAAGCCATGTTTTAATTGATAACTATTACATAATAAATAAAGGGGGGATAAATAAATATTCTTGTAATTATGATTGATTTTCTTTCGTTTCATGATCTATCACAAGAACGTGCGAGCATTTATTTCAAGTATGGCCTCTTTTTTATTATTGAGTCGTTGTTCATATCTTTATTTATTATTGAGTGGTTGTTCATATCTCCTCCCCCACCACTCATAGAGGAGCAGTCCGGAAAGATGGAGCCCAAATACTCCGAGGGTAGTCACTGCCAGAGCGTATTATGTCCTCAAGGGGTGTTAACGTCCCCCTTTTTAATTAATTAAGTGGAGACGACAGCGCCATTTAACGTAGTCAGCTACCCACGAGATACCGTGTTGTTTGGACGTTATCTTGACAGAATTAGACAAATACTTAGGTTTAGGGTTAGAGTTAGGATCAGGCAGAAAGTGCCGGAGCTTTAGTAAATTCGTAAGGTACGTGTCCGGTAGCCGGCAGTGTGCTATATTCTACTTGATATTCGGGAAGGTGCGCATGCGCAGTTGAAGTGCCGGAGTTATAGCTACTTTGATGTACGTCCGGGTCTGGACCAATAGCAACAGCCTTCAATAAATATATGTTTAATTTGATCAACTATTTACATTTTTATTCCTGTGAGTGGTTGTGTAGGTAGGGGTCCCAGTGCACTGCTTTGCCCGGGGGTCTGTAATGCTGTTAAGACGTCCCTGCCCATACACGTATCCAAACCTTCCAAGTATTCCGATAAAGCGGAAGATATTCCACCTTTCCTGTCTTTCTAGAAAACCTTCCGTTTTATTTTGAAAATCTTCCCCTCTTTACGGACTTGGCCTGTGGTCGTAGAGTCGCCCGACATAAAATATATATATTAAAATATAGTTGAAAGTAGCACCAGAGCTATCAGAGACCCTTCTGTGGAACCAAGCGCGCACAAACTCGGACAGTCCGTTGTTTAGTACAGTATCTGTTTTACGTTTGTACACCAGTGGCATATCTAAGGTGTGGCAAGTATGGCACGCGTCACTGACTGGTATTTATGAGCTGATTCTATAGTAAAGTTATCTGAAATATGTGTGTCAAATGTTTGAACAGGGGCGCTATTTTCCGTAGATACGCATAAATAAGGGCCCCTGCTCGATTGCATTATATATATATATATATATATATATATATAAAAGGAACCAAAGTTCTGGATCGCTGCCGTCTCCACTGAATTATTTAAAATAAAGAGGGACGTTAAAGACCCACTGAGGACGTAAAACACTCTGGCAGTGACCACCCTCGGGGTATTTCGGCTCCATCTTTCCGTACTGCTCCCCTGTGAGTGGTGGGGGAGGGGGGTTCCTGAACCACTCCAACATAGAGGCTGTGCCGAATAAGTGACAACCTGGGGATTCTCCCCGAAAAACAAAACAAAACGACTGCATTAGCTGCGGTAGCACCATTTAGTGACGCGTTGTTTTCCAACGAATGAGATTGGAGTATAACGTTATCACCGCATATTTTTCACTACGCCGTTTTGCATGGTCTACGAAGAAATGATTTTGAAGCGTCGTGTATTTGGTACTCTGAGTTATTTTAGGAAGTCTTTTAGTACGTAGTATTCTAGTTGTTGATAGTTGGTTTTACACGCCAATTCGGGCAATTCCGCAAAGAAAATAATAGTACGCGGCGAAGTTTCAGGAAAAGCATGCTACCGACTTCCCGTGGATCAGCCGAGTTTTGAGCACTGTTCAATCTTTGTATCAAGACTGACAAGTTTCGGGCATCTTTAACTGCAAAGAATCGGTGCAACTTGCTGCACTGCAAGATCAGCGTTGACCGGGAGGGAGTGTTAGGAATTCTGGCGAGCGGGCGATTTGATTGCCAGTGCCAAGTGCGCCACAGGCATCTACTGGTACTACGCTGAGAATATTGCAGAACTGCATACTTGTTTGTTTGAATATGTCACAATTCTGCAAAATTCTCGTCGGGTTTTTTTTCTGTAGGAAGAACATTTTCTGTATTTTATTATTAAAATAGTAGAAGGTCTGAAATTGGACATTTATTTTTCAAGCACAAAATCTTTTGCCATATTTTGGTAGTAAGCGGAAGATCTGCACTTTTTGAATAAAATGGAAGGTCTGCTGATTCCGCCCATACATATGGTATTCTATGTACATATTTAAACGCAGCCATTCTTCCAGTAGAGTACAGTGTTTAGCTGTGGACAGCGTACTTGGAGGAGGTCAACAATGGTTTGTATGGAAATGATCAGTACCACCATGTCACGTATGTGTACACTCTTCAGGAAGCTGATTATATATACCATTGTAGATCCCAAACAGGTAAACAATGTGCTTTAAAAATCACAACAAAAATTACACCATGTGTTGATGCAACCAGAACACCCATTTGATTCTAGAAACATTATACAACATTGTTTGATAATAAAATCAGTGGCATATAATATTAATATAGATGTTTTTCAATATTTCCTTACAAAAAAAGTAAAAGTGATGTATCAATGTAAAGCATTTCAGGATACTTGAACTGTTGTGAATGATACAGATACCTTCCCAAAGAGACCAGGATGATAAACTAAAAAGCAATTATAATTAAGGGCTTAACACAACGTTAAGCCTTTTGGAGGCCCCAAAACACATAGCCTAACAACATGGCAACGACTGACAAACCATTACCACAACATCAGTAAAACACCAATTTAGCTTCATGATAAAAAGTATATTTTAAATACCACAACATGTGTCATGCCATTGTTTTAATTTTATCTCGGGTACATTTATAAAATAAAAGTTTGAATGCGTACTGATACACAAAGCCACGCAAATCAAGTTCTGGGAAACTGAAACGGATCACTTTGTATACTTCCTCGTATATTACAAAACTGTAATTTTAAAGAACATGAAGACACAAACAACAGCAAACATTTTTTTTAAACTAGCATTCTTCAGAATTCAATTAAAACATTTTCAGCTGAACTTAGGAATGTTTATTGATATCAGACTGATTAAACATTTTTTAAATGATGAAAACACATGAATATTTAATGGTATGTAGTATAAATGCAACTTCACATTTGTGAGAAATTAATAGCCCCCCCCCAAAAAAAAGAAGAAAGAAACTAATTAAACAATGACACATCTTTCAAATCAATCAATAATTTTTTTATAGACTTCTGAATTAAGGAATAGCTTTACTTTCTACTTAACAAATACATGGTCAGAGGTCTACAATATAGTGGCTAGTGTATATACATCTCATAAATTAACAAAGCACTAAAGGGTTTATTGTAATTCTTCAGTCTGTGGATCACAATTTCTGAATCTGAATTTGAAATTTACCTGAAAGTAACAAAATAAGTGGTGAATTCATGATGATTATTATTATTATAATGAAGCACAGTGTAATGACATTCAAGACATCCAATTATATCCTATTGTGTTATCAGTTTAATAAATTTAATGCAGTTGTTATCACTGCATATTATAATTACTTTTATACTAAAGTACAAGTTAGTTGAAGACAGAACACTAATAATAAAATACAGTCATACAATACATAATTACCAAGGACAAAATATGCCAATAATCCAATGATTTAACTTAATAATCAATGACAATATATGCCAATAATCTCACACACACACACACACACACACAGAAAGAGAGAGAGAGAGAGAACAAACAAACAAGAGAAACAGAATGCAAAATAAACCTGCTGCACATGAAAACAAAATATTTGAAGATCTTGTACTTACATGCCGGCATATTATTAACTTCAGCAGTAACAACACAGATAATACCCAGATTAGCTAGACTACCTCTGATCATACCACATGGAAACGCTAAATACTGAAGGATAAAATACAGAAATTTGAATCGATTAGCAAAACTTTACCCGACAACACTTACTAACAGTTTCTAGATGACAGAATAATCGAGTTGATTCACATAATGGCTTACCTTTGGAGCAGAATCCATATATTGTTTACCATTTGCCATATGAGTTAGTAATCGAAATTTGTTGTCTTGCAGCACGTACACACCCTGTATTGGTAAAATAAATGCAGTGAAATCTTATTAGAATGTTATGTTTGAGATACAGGAAATCAGTCAAATCATGATATAAAAGCAAGCTTTTATCAATATATAACAAATGATTGGAATCTACCATGGTATCTTGTATGTTGTATATGGATTAAGAGGTTTATTTAACATTAGCTCTCTTTCACTTTTTAAAGTGCATGAAATAATTAACATTGTGATAAATTTTATACTAAAAATTATCATGAAAATATCTCCACTAAGAATATTGGAATAATTTTCCCTAATAGCACTACAACTATGTCACTATGTGGCATGATGTAAAATAGTTTTTAAAAAATTGTTTAAGAAGGCAGCAGTAAAATGTAAATTGAAGTGTAAAAACTGAAGTTTTTTTGATTAATTTCCTCACATTATATCAATAAACAAATATATTTATTAACATAACATTAGCTCTGTTATTAAAATCTAAAATAATGTTTTCATTAACTAGAAGAATAATGCAATGGTGATTCCAGACAAGCATCAGTGTGCAGTGTAAAATGTCATGATCAGTTAATTAGGTTATAAATAGCTTTTACTGTATTCAACAGACATGGGGTCAATTCCAATGAATTCCATTTGGTCAATTCCACATCAAATTTTCCAATTCCAATTAGAGCAATTCCAAAAACTCTGCTGGAGTTGTTGGCGACAATCGCACCACCTGGGAAGTCAGCAAATCACAGACATCACAAGATTCATCATTCTGGCACCAGTACAGCTTGAAATGTGGATCTAACATTGTAGCCAGTTTGAAGTCATGTGGGGCCAACTGCTCAATACTGGCTTGCTTGGAGTAGGTAGTTGAAGTAAGTTTTTTTCGTAGCAAACTTCAATTCCAATGCCAAATTTATCGATTCCATTTTTAAATAAATAAGCAATTCCGAAATTGGGTCTGGTCTTCAAGTTACTGATACAAAATGTCTACTTAGAACTACACATTAAAACTTTGTTAAACAAATCCAGCTGGACAGACTAACAGACTGATTAATGATATAGATGATGTACACCTCAGAAGATGACAAGATTCATCCACCTCTGTGTCTGTACATGTGAGCATTGGTATTTTACAGAAAATAAAAAAATTCTGAATACAACCTATGCTTGATTCATCAGGGAAATCATAAAAGAACTGTGGCTTTACCCACTGTGTCAGCTTTAATCAGTGTGTGTGTGCATACGACTAATCCTGAAATGGCTTACCTGATGATTAGTTCTCAGGTTATCCACTTGTTTCTTGTATACTACAGTCCAGAAATCTTTACATACAAATTTCATGACATCAAGCTCATCCTTGAATCTAGGTAAGTCTTTTGTAATCCTGAAAAGCAATAACATATTTAACAATTAAATTTCATGGCATAATCAGACCATTGGGATATGACAATAATAAATATATCAAAGGTGTCTTGAATAAAAAAGCAGATCCAGATAATGATTTATGTGGAAGTAGCATCGTCAGAAGTTACTAACATGTATTTAGTAAGAGATAACTATAAACTGATGAACCTATATGACTATCGACTTTAAATATAAATTATGACTGAACACCAAGTACTTACCATTAATGAACATCTAACAGGACACCAAAAAATGTAACTTTAAATACTGGTATCAGATGATTTGAAAACCAGGGTTGGCAAGTTTCCAGCAGGGTGGTTTTTACCAGTAAAAACTGCCCTGCCAAAAACAGGTTTAAAGCAGTTTACTTTTTTAAAAGCTATTGCTCAATAATAATCTGTCTAATTTATTTGTGGAGAATGATAGCATACGCACATGTTTAAACCTACAAGATGAGACACTGCTTATAGAAGGCAACAATTCTAGAATTTGATACCTGACAAATCTAACAAGGTACAAATTACTAACAGTCATTTACTGATGGAGTATATTGCAAAATGTGTCATACCTTTCTACAATGCTCTGGCCTACTCTAAATCCAAGTGCTTCCAGTTTTGCAAGACTGTAGTCCTGAAAGAATAGACATAAAATATATATAGAAAAACAAAGCAGAACAACCTTACGCACCCAGTAGTTTTAAATACTAAACACTGCTATATTTTTAATAAAAAAGTGGATAAAATATCAGTAGTGCTGCAACACCCAGATATAGAGGTGGTTAATTAACACACACACACACACACACAATAGGCTGTGCCGAATAAGTGACAGTCTGGGGACTCTCCCCGAACAACAAAACAAAACACACAATACTGGCATGTTGGATGCCATTTAATATTTAAGTCCATTATATACTGCATTTTTTAGATAGCCATCACAAGCAACATAGTAAATTAAAGCTTCAAATATAGCCTCTAAGCTTCAAATAACGTTTCTAAGACCAGGATGACACCACAAATGGGGCAATAACATGTATCATAGCTGTACTGTGACCAAGTAATCTTCAAAGGAACTGGCACAAAGTAAGAAACGAAACACCCTTCAGACACAGCCAGGCCAGGAACTGAACCCAGGTGCAGCTGGCCACTGTCCAACCAACTTCAATACTGTTTAGGCTATAGAGACTCATCGTCTATTCTGTATCCATGGGGAGTTGAGTTGTTTAGCTTCCATGCCGGTAATGACTGGGACATTTGGCCAAGGGGCGACTGCCTAGAGAAACAAATCTAACAACAGGTATGGGCTACACTCAAACCTACTGGATCCTGACAATGAGTTAAATTTCTCCTCTTGAAGAATTTTGAACATTGTATTGCTGATATTTGGCTATGGATGACTCAAAATCTTCTAAAACTAAATGATAATAAAACAAATATTTTATATTTGGCATCACCACATTGTGTTAAATCCCTAAAGACACCAGCATTACAGATGGGTGCATCTTCGATTACCCCTAATGGGTCAGTAAAAATCTAGGGGCTATTTTTGACCAATGTATTAACATGCATGAACATGTCACATCAGTATGCCGAGCTGCCTACTACCATCTTAAGAACATCCACTGTTTAAAAACATTCTTGACACAAGAATCACTTGTAACTGTAGTTCAGGCCTTTGTTACATCTCGTATAGACTATTGTAACTCCCTGTTATATGGCATATCTGATTATAACATTAATCGCCTTCAGCGAATTCAGAATAGTGCAGCTCGCATTGTAACAAATACTAGAAAATATGATCATATCATCCCAATTCTTCAAAAACTACATTGGCTACCTGTTAGACAGCATATCCATTTTAAGATTCTGTTAATAACTTATAAATCTATTAATGATATGGCACCAGAATACCTGTGTGAACTGGTTTCCATTAGAAAGTTATCCCGAAAACTCAGGTCATCCAGTCAGATACTATTGCAGGTGATTGTGCGTTTAGTGTTGCAGCCCCCACTTTGTGGAATAGGTCGCCGGCAAATATTAGAAATGGGTTGACTCTTTGAAATTTTAAGTTTCTTCTAAAAACACACCTATTTAAGGTCGCTTTCACAGATAAATAATTATTATCTTTTAAATCATTACAGGGTTTTTACAGACATTATTTGGGGTATTATTATATTACATATTATTTGTACAGTGCCTTTGAATGGCTCCTGCTAGTAAGGGCGCTTTATTAAATATACATTATTATTATTACAACTTGGTGGTCTGCAGCACAATACTCTAACCAGTGTGCCATCATAATGCCCCATTACTCAGAGGGAGTTTGCCCTAACCCAAGACAATACATAAATAGTTAGCAGTATACATGAAATATAAGTAGAGTAACCCATATTAGTGTTGACTAATCCAGAAATTGAAAACTGGTAATTCAATGTAGAACTAATTTTGATGTAGAAACATTTGTTATATGGCTAAGCACAGGATATTACTCAATATCTTACTATTGTTTCAATATTCGGTCGTTTATATATGCTCAGAACTAGATGGACTACACACATTCAGACATTGTCCAGCTTTGTTGCATATACGGCACCTTCATTCATTATAACATAGTTTTAGGTGTAAAATCCAGGTATAGAGATTATCTTTTGAAGTTACCTGTCTCGTAGCAGGTGGAGTATGATTTTCACCTGTCTGCCAAAATATTCATCTGCCTGTATTTCATGAATACAAAATATGCCAAAATATGTAATTCTGCAATTCCATACACAGAATTAATTTAATCATGATCATAAACATTGGTAAAGCACTCCATCCAGGAAGGGATAAACTTCAAGGTTTAAGTTTTTCTGTTTTACATTCACTACCATTGTTGTTATCAATAACAGTAGTGTTCAAAAACCAAAATGTCATCGTAAAAGCACAAAATACACAAAGCATGTCAATCATGAGACACAGCAATGGCACAAGTTCCCCAAATTGAAACATAATAATAATGATGGCCAAAAAGGAGTTTTTTTTATGTCGCTGGCTACCTCAAATGTAGGAGATGCACATGGCCTGTAATTTACAGCTTCATGGGGACTAATTCTAAACAAATATAGAACTCACAATAGACGACACATTCGGTGGAGAAAACCTTGCCAGTTACTTGGTTGGATGAAAAACTCCCACTGCCATAGTGCCATGGATGGGATTAGAACATCCGACCTTCCACACAGCATGACCACAATTAAGAGTCTAACACTAATCCATCAGTCAGACAAAACACCCTGGATATGATTAACAACCAGGGGAGAGCAAAAACGTTTCTCGACTTACTTTTTTATAGTTGATTAATAGCTTATTTATGATTTGTGGGATACCGTCCTCAATCTTGATTACATTTTCAGGGTCTATTCTGAGTCATGATCAAGTGGAATCACCCTAGGATACTATTATGTTGCTACCTTTCAGTGTGAAAGGGTTATCTTATTTAAAAGTAATTTGCTGATGAGTTTTCTGGAGCAGAGATCAATCAGCTGATGACATCATGCCAATTGTGTACTATGATGATAACCAATTCTGTATTTCATAAGTTGCAGTTGATCAGTACAATTTTATCCCCTAAAGAAAGAACCTTTCCAGATGAACAAAACAACAAAATATAATTTGTCTGACAGAAAAGACAATGGCTTTCATTTGCCCTGAGCAGTCCTTAATGCCCTTCCTGAGCATTCCTCCATTCCAAAAATGCCTTTCACAAAACTAGCTCAACACAAATGAGCTTTGAGTTCATGTTTTAATGATAATTCTTAAATATTTACACAAGGTTTTATTAAGTGGCAAAAACGACCAGAAGTTTTGTGTCACGGAATGTTTTTGAACACTTGATTTAAATCTAAAGAAATATGCCATTCATAAAAATTATATATCCTAATGATAGAGTAGATGTATTACATTCTTTAGTCCAATAATTGCACTGCTAAGAATTTGTTTTGAAACTGTCTGACATTATGTCCTTGATACCTTGATACCAGATATACGGCGAAGTAATGGCACAGCCTGTTAAAAACTCTGGTCAAGTCTTGTTTTCTATGCAAGATATTTAATATTTAATGGATCATGGCAGATTGTAACGCTCACTAATCCAATGTTTGTCTAATCGGAACTTGAATATATTTAATGTTGGACTGTTTACTACATGTCCTGGTAACCATTCCAATCATTTGTCACTCCCTGACTGAATACATTTTTCCTCAAACTTGATCTTGAGCGGTGCTTCACTAGCTTGAGGCTATGCCCTCTGGTGTTTGATATGTCAGCCAGCGAGAAGAATTGGGTAGATTCCAGCCTATCTATTCCCTTCAGGATCTTATACACCTGAAGCATGTGGCCTCGTCTACTATGACAGCACAAAAATGGGAGTCTCAGGGCTTCTAATCTATCTCTATATGGCAGACTTCTCAAGTTTGGTATTACCTTGGACACCATATCACATTTCCATATTCCAAATGAGGGCGTACCATAGTGATGAATAGTCTGGGGGGTGTTGTCTCATCAATGCAGGTTGCTTTAACAAGTCCAAGCATTCTTGATGCTTTGAACACATGCATATGGAATTTCAGATCCGGGTCAATGGTCTGGTAACCGCTCGATCCATGGTGACAGCTAGATCTAAGTCTTTCTCCTATGTTATTGCTTCCAGTGAGGTATTTCTCATACAGTACTCATAACATGGGTTTGTTGAACCTAGATGGAGAACATCGCATTTGGCCTCATTAAATCCCATCTCCCATTTCTGGGACCAAGTCCACTAACTGATTTATGTCATCCTGGAGTTACAGACAGTCCTCATGGGAACTTATACCCTGGAAGAGCTTCGTGTAATCTGCAAATGTCTTTGCAGTACACCATCAAGTAGGTCAATAAAAAAAATGAAGAACAGAATTGGCTCAAGTATGCTGCCTTGTGGTATGCCACTGAGAATTCCTGCCCAAGTAGATAACTTGTCATTCACAACTATACGCTGCCATCTGCCTGAGAGGAAGTTCTCAATCCAGGTGAGAAGGCCACCTTTTATGCCATATTCCTCAAGTTTCTTAATTAATCTCCTATGAGGAACAGTGTCGAAAGCTTTTCTGAAGTCAAGGTAAATCACATCCACAGGGTATCCACTATCCAGTAACTCAGTCCCGCACTCAAGTATGTTGAGTAGCTGAGTCATACACAAGTGTCCCGGAACAAAGCCATGTTGGGCATCACAGAATAGATCGTCATTCATCATATGGTTCACTAGATTGTCTCTAATTATAGATTCCATAATTTTACCAATAACTGATGTTAAGCCTACTGGGATATAATTTCCTCAGGAGATTTTTTATCCTGCTTGTGGATTGGTGTTATAATAATAATAATACAACATTTTATATAGCGCTCTATATAATTGCATTAAAATTACCCTAAAGCGTTATGTGGGCATCCTTCCATGCTTCCATAATAGACTTACTGAATATTATTTGCAAAGGTACCTTTACTGCGCTGGACATTTCCTTTAGTATCCTATGTTTATATTGTTAACATAGGGAAAAATTCATAAATACCGGACAAATGTAGAGGTAGGGAAGCTACTGAGGCAAGCATGAATTACCCAAACAAATTTTGCACATGAAAATCAATAATCAATACGAGAACATAAAAAAGTGCACCGGATATACTTTGGTCCTTGCAAATCCATGCAAAATAGAAGAAAAATGTTATAGACTGACTCTGTACCATTAATTCCAGTGTACGTTCAGTTCGGTACAGGCGGGTATGTGCTAAAATACAGAAAAATAAGGACAAATGATTGTTAAATGGTCCTCAGACATTTAGGCTTTTTTCCGTGACACTGTACTTGTTTTTGTGGACGGCTTAAAATTAACAGTATAATCAATTTCAACATGGTTGTTTAGTCTCTGAACTGGTCACACCAGGGATATATGACATAGGGAAATAACTCCAGCAGACAGATGTTCACATCTACAACCTGGAAGTTTTGACATGCTATTGAACAGAGATTAGTCATTATTATGTATCCTGTTTAAATGTCTCTAAATTTCAATCATGCCATATTAACAGATTAAATGGATTAACAATTATTAATATTACTGTTAGTGTGGTCTGTGACATTTAAAAGCAACAGTTTTCAATAATCATGACCATGGTGTTGCCTGAAGACTGTCTCAGTTGTCCAGTATCAGAATAGATCTAACAGAATGAGTATCTTTCATGCCAAAATCCATTTTAAACATAACAATAAATATGACCTAAAGTCCAACACCTAAAATGGCTAAATAAAGTACAGTTTATAATCAAATGAATTTTTTAAATTCCAGATTATCTGATATAGGGGAGAGGTTTGACCACCTTACACTTCAATGGTTTGATTTTAGTATATGTGATACAGCAATCGGCAAGAAGTACTTTTCTGTCGGGCCCTTAATGTTCTTAATAAGGCAATGATCACGTGATTTGTAACCCAATTCAATGTTGTAAACGTTAATTACATAAGCAAAGTGGCAGGAGGGCAGGTTCGAACACAGTGTGTGGCGGATCGACCACACATGGCAGGGATAATCGACCAATTTTGTTTGCTATGTGGACATCGTTTTCAATTAAAATTTGCTCTTTCTTATTATTCTTAATCTTTCAGTATTCACTTTTTTTTCATGATTCACATATCAGCATATATATATAATACTTTATAAATTCATGCATTTACAAAAGAGGTAAAATTTGATTATATATCAATAACATCATTTATAATATTTAACATGGTACATCTATGATGATGATTGATGTTTTACAACCACTTTTGTGCACATTGTAGGCTAAATAGGCCGAGTGACTTCCGAAGGTTATGAAGTGAAGTCAAAGTTGAAACGCCCTTCAGATATGCCCACGCCGAGATTCGAATACGGGTGGTAGTGATCTGTGGTCCAATGCACTACCAACTAGACCGTGGAAGTACTCCTTCATCATTTCATAAAACTGATAAATTTTCATTTCAGCTCATCCACAATTTGATTAATTTATTTGCAATAAATGAAGACCCATATTTACAGCATATCATAATATTACTATTTCATTTGTACATAGAAAAAAACCTAAATACGCGTAGCTAAGTAACAACAAGTGAGAGAAAAGTCTACCACAATACTGGGCTTTGTGTCTGATGTAAATTAGGCTATAAAACGTCACATGATTCAGATGGCTGTACCAGGAGAAAATGATCGTACTAACAGTTTATGTAAATTATAAATATGTCACATGACCTTTATCTGATGACCCATTTAGGATAGTTACACAGAAATTATAGTCTGCAAATCAACAAAATGGAGGGGTGGATCGACCACTTTTGTTTCTCTTATTTCTAAATTTATTGACGTAAACTTACATAAAAGGTACATTTTATTTCTACATACATTAATTGTTCCAAAGGATACCACACAGAAAGCTAATGAAGATCAAACACTGTAAAAATCTAACACAAACTGAAAGGCACAAATGTTGCTTACAGACTTTCGAAATGTTGACACCTAGCTAGTCCTAGTGACAAAAGTTTGAATTTTGACACCCCCACTTTGTCGCTAATTATTTTTGGATAGTGTATTGTTTTATTGTTGCAAATTATTTCAAAGTAAACATAAAACAATTAATCAGTGATATATTATGTAACAACCTAAAACTATTAACTAGAATAAATAAATAAAAGAATATGGTTTTAATGTTGTGGTCGAACCTCCCCACCTCAGTCTAGATCTATTTTATGCATAATTATGTACATAAACATAAGATTAAAGATAGTCTAGACTAGACTCTAGATGAGTAGATCTAGAGGGTCTACCCATCTATGATCTAGACTCTAGATCATTTTGTAATTCTATAATGTCCGGGTTACTCTACTCAAGTAGACAAATAATAGAATTTATTAAACTGAAACATAATATCATATGTACTTTTTCATCTTTTTGAACGGTGTTACAAACATGATTAACTATTTCCATATGAAGAAAATCGAACAAGACTTCGTCAGCCATATTTACAATAATATTTTCATTATTCTCATTAATTTCCGGTTGTCTGTTCCGGTAACAAGATAACTCGTACCAAAGACAACTCGTATCTAGACAAGACAACTCGTACCACAATTCTGAGACACCTTGTACCACCATTCTGAGACAACTTCTACCCCCTTCTGATCATTGTTACTATACACACACACACACACACACACACACATACAACACACACACACACATATATATATATATATATATATATGTGTGTGTGTTTGGGGGGAACTAGACTATTCGCCCTCGATTTCATTCGGATTGCAGTTAATTTCGCCCACTTTTATATTCGCCTTCGGGAACCATCGCCCTCGATTTTACTCGCCCCGTAGTTAGTTAAAATACAAGTTCATTGACCTAAAATAAGTTTTCTTTTAGGTCAATGTATAAGTTATTACCAAATAGATCAAATACAATGTATTACCAAACAGTCAAAACACAATTTATTACTCAATTAAAAAAAAAGATTGATAAGAACAGCAAAATATATAACAGTACAGCTTAACCCAGACCAGCACACTGGAGGCCAGATAATGTGCTGTGTACCATGCATATGTTCGAAATGTAGTCAAGCATTTGGCGCAGTCAGTGGGATATCGGGCAGTTAGCTAGGGTGTTAAGGGCAAGGATGGTTGCAAATACAGGTGGATGAATTTATGTTTTCGCATCTTCCATGTATGCCACAGCCAAATCCCGAAATTTGCGCCCAATGGCCTGACTCCAAGGAAAATGGCAGATTCGGATCCTCACGTCAGGGATTCGAATTTTCTAAAAAGGAGGACATATGTGCTCCCAAAATTACCTACCTGATGGTGTAACGTATTTGCAGATGACACCAAGCTCTTCCAGCGTATAATTAAGTTCCCATGAGGACTGTCTACAACTCCCGGATGACCTAAATCGGTTATAGTGGACTGGTCCCAGAAATGAGAGATGGAATTTAATGACGCCAAATGCGATGTTCTCCATCTAGGCTCAACAAACCTATGTTATGAGTACAGTATGAGAATTACCTCACTGGAAACAATAACATAGGAGAAAGACTTAGATCTAGCTGTCACCATGGATCGAGCGGTTACCAGCCCATGTAATAGACAGTTCCACACTAAATACATTCAAATCCTGATTAGACAAACTTCGGATTAGTGAGCGTTACAATCTGCCATGATCCATTAAATATGAAATATCTTGCATAGAAAACAAGATTTGACCGGAGTTTTTAACCGGCTGTGCCCTTCACTACTCCGTATATCTGGTATCAATTAAGGTAAAAGCCGGACACTCCGGCGCAAAGCCGGACGTCTGACCACCCTACACAACAAGGGCGAATTGTCCATGTTATTAAGGGCGAATAACAATAAAGGGCGAATAGTCTTTTTCTATCGAGAGTGAATGCAACCGAGGGCGAAACATAAACTATTAGAAAGCACTATTTCTTTGTAGTTTGTTAAATCGAATAAAACATAAAAACTGTGAGTTGTGTGTGAAATAATCCAAGGTAATAGTTAGTGAATGATCTATACTCGATCTGGTGTTGGGAGTTTTTTTGTGTGTGTGTGATCAATACCAACGACACTTAAGAAGGCTGTACGGGCAGCTTCTCATTTAATTTAGGAATAAATCACAATTGGAAACGGCAATCACTTGAATCTTATATTGTGCCGGTTATATATATATATATATATATGTGTGTGTGTGTGTGTGTGTGTGTGTGTAAACTTCACCAGCTGCTTGACACTTATTCAGTTAATTGTTCCTTATTTGATATTCATATTTACAATACTATTGCAAATATATTAATAATATGATACCAACATCTCGCCGATCCAAACGTCCCCGACCGATGAAATGAATCATATATATATATATATATATCAAGTTTGGCTTTCTCCCGGGCAGAAATGTAATTTCTCCCCAGCCATGGGGAGAAACTGGGGAGAAATATTTTTCAGCCAGGGAGAAATGGCAGAAACTGGGGAGAAATGGCAGAACTGGGGAGAAACTTCCAGATGTGTTTATTTTAAGGTGCAAAACATAACCATGTGTAAGCCATTGTATCACCAAGTACATTTGTTCAGGGATAGAATTACATGTTTTCATCTGTTTAATAATGTTTAAGAAACACAACAAAGTGCTTCCAGACATAGTCTCGCTGTCTACTTCCCTTGAATATGTTGAATGTTATGTGGTAAAGTGCAAAACAAAACTACAAACCTGCAAGATAAAGCAATTTGTCCAGCCACAATATTCAACATATGTGCACCTCAAGAGACTATATGTAAATGGTGATATTATCAATAGCCATGTGAATTTATACTACTGATGATCAGCCAACATATCTACTCAAGAATAACTAACTAATCTGCTGATATTGATAACCCCCATCAGTGTCACATTAATCTAGTCAATATAAAGTCTATCTAACATATATAATTAGGCAGTGCAGATATTTCCCTATGCTATGGTGTAATAACAATCATACACCACTCAGTGGGTGAGTGTTATTACACAGCAGCATCTCTCACAATGATACATACATTTAGTTATTACTACAGACTACATGATGCTGTCAGTAGTATTCAAGCATGAGTAGACACCCTATCACCCTCCTCATAGTTGATTGGGTATTTGATAGTGTTATGTTGCCTTGCATAATAAAGCAGTCATAAAATCAAATTTATTCAGCATTATAATGTATATCATATTGCACAGATACCAGAAATAAACAATCTCAATCTTTTATCTCACAATCTTAAATGTGATGAATTATTGACATACACTTTAAATACATATGTGGCATGTGGACACTATTTATAATTAAATAACTTATGCTTATGTATATTGTTTTCAAACTGTTAAAGTCTCTATTAATTGGTTAATTTCATGGCAATTTTCCCAAAAAAGTAATTACCATGGTTTTTACCGTGATGGGGAGAAGCCTACCAACCCTGATATAACTTTCTATGGTATATATTAATTAGTATATATAAATTAGTATATGTAATTAGTATATGTAATTAGTATATGTAATTAGTATATGTAATTAGTATATGTAATTAGTATATATTAATTATAGTATATACTATTAATTAGTATGATGTTGATTATTATAATATTATATTAATTAGCATATACTATTATATTAATTAGTATATAATATTATATTAATATATAAATATTGTGTTAATTGTGACTATAATTAAACACCGTTTGTAAAAACAAATACGTCATGTTTTAATCATCAAGACACAATCTAAAATGTACTGCCCAATAACGAACATATAGTCACACCATAAACATTCATTAGGATCGGAAACTTGATTTTATATCTGGATATAGACCGAGCTTTTACCACATTGGTCCAAGCTGTCTCATATCATACATATGTTCGACATTAGCCGACTTAGTCTTATCTCAGGTTGAATTATGTCGTGGGCCAACCTGTTCCCTGAATGATACGTAATACTAATTTCATTTGTATTTAATATTGTTATGATACGATATAGGTTGACATTAGCAGAATATATATATAATCATGTTGAAATCACAAATAAATATATTTCGACTGGAATAGAGATTTCGTATTTTTCGTCTTTTCGCTATCGACAATTTGTACTGTGTTGTTACTATTTCCTGTGTAAAATGGCTTTAAGAGGTGTGGATTTGCTTCTAGGGGAAATAGAAAAAGCTAAAGATAGTTTAGATAATATAGATAAAACTATTGCAAAATTAACGGGAAGAAATCCAAACGAACCGGCACCTAGGTATGTAATATAAAAGTAATAGTGTCCTTATTAATGAAAAAATGGTGCAACTGCATGCTTTTGTCAATCTCGACTCGAGCAAGTCTTTGACTAGGTTATGACTTGCTTTTAGTTGAGATTAGTAATTATGATTAGGTTGACTAATGTCTTATCACGCCACGGACATCCACAAATACTAAACACGGCAGCAGATATTCTTCGGGTAACTTACTAACTGACATTTAATATGATTTATCATCAGTTCTAAACAGTTCTGGAAATTCACTGACATTCACTGAATGTGAGTAGATCTTTCTAGATCTATAGACTATACCATTATTATATCTAGTGTTGAGATTTAAAGCAAATCTAATCTATATAAAGAAAAGATTAATACTCTCAGATTCGTCAGAGATGTGTCTGGACAACTCGGCCCACTGCTCGGCCTGGGGTTGAGTTGTCCAAGGCAACTCGGCACCGGAAAGGGATATGTAAATTAATTAATTAATATTTGTGTGTGTGTATATATATATATATATATATATATATATATATATATTAACAACTTGGTGGTCGTTTACTTGCAGTGCAATACTGATATGGAATAAGTGCATGTAGCTTGGTTCTGTTTACTTGGGGTATAAGAGTGAAATGGAATAAGTGCATGTAGCTGTGTGAAATGTAGCACTGTATTATATTAAATATGCTTTTGACAAATGTCACCAACAATTAACTAACAATCAATTGATATTTACTCTTTCAATCGTGCCAGTGATTAGCCTGCGTTTGATGCTAGCCCCACCCAACTGATTCGATATTGCACATTACTACAACACACCGTTGTCATATCATTTATCATTGAACTAAGTTGTCTCATAACAGGGCTGAGTTTTCACTTGGGCTGAGCTGTCTAGGATTCATCAGAGACACAGGGGAAGGCTTACTAATCATTTGATACAGTTGGAGAATACACTTTGTCATTGTCACATGACTTCAACAGTTTTGATATCAGATATATTGTTAACTGTATATATTTGCCCACAAATTGCAGATGCAGCATGACATCCCCTGGTAATATTTATGTTGGTAGCACTTCAATTTCTATTTCAACATAAATCTTTATATTATAGGCACAGTGTTGCTTCTAGGACACATTTTTGCGGGATTCCAGCGATATTTTAATATATGGCGCAAAATAAAAATATCCCTGTACCCCACATGATGCAGAATAAAACCGTTTTTGACAGATTCCCCCGATATTTAACATATGGCATAAAATAAAAAAATCCTTGGGCACCACATGGCACAGAAAAAAATCCTATGATGCAATATTGTAAGTGTTGTGTGCATTAACGATATCCCTATCACATTAGCTTTAATAATGCCATACCACTGGTGTGGCATTATCAGCAGAAAATGGATCATGATAAACACCAAATATTTATCATCTGATAGTTTCCTGATCTGAAATAATGCCAAAATATACAGCTGTGACCATTTCAGGTGTCATATTTATAAATATTTACTGAATATAAGAACCTTGCTTGAAGGATGGGAGAGATTTTGGTGGGCTGGTGATCTTGGCTGGTAAACATCCATTTTGCATTATGATGGTCACGTGACTCAAATACTCTCTCCTGATTGGCCAGTTACCTTTGTTTACAGTAAATAAAAGCACATGGTCTTGTTTATATGGTGGATTTCTCTGTCCCTCTCCTGTATATTTGTTTGATCACTGTTTTTTTGGCATTTTATGTTAATATTATGATATAAATATGGATTTCATGTATCATATTAACTGTATTCATAATTTACTGAAGGAATTATATGCAATTTTTGGTAACTTAATAATTGTGTTTCTACCTTGATCCTCTGTCGATCAACTGTTGAGTGTGAGAGGTAGTTCTCCTCTATGAATAGTGTTAAAACTGTTGAGGAACTCCCTTGGCCAGGAAAATCTACATGATTTGAGGCTTATTGCATGTGATGGCCTGCTACCCAAAGAATCTCTGCCAGGCCTATTGATAAGTATCTGGTAATGGTAGCCTTCATTTGAACGGGCACAAGAAAAAAAAGGCCTCAATGTGTTGATGAAAATAAAAATATTAAAATGTTCTGTCGTTGACTATGAGTTGGCTGTAAATATGTGGAAGGAGAAGAAAGCCTGTAGGATATATAAAGAGTCTCATCAATAATATTTTGAAGCATTTCTGTAGTCTTGTTTTTTCATGTTACAGATATAAGTGATATGCGTACATTTAATTATGCTTACACTGTAAAACTATGTGTATAAATACTTCAAATAGGATGCAAATGTCATAATTTTCAGTTCAAATATTCCTAGGGGTATGTGTTTGTACCCATAAATGGTTTTCATGCTAAGTGCCCATGTTACATTAAAATCCCCCACATTTTAAAAACCTGGGGGGGGAGCTCCCCCACATAGGCTAGATCCTAGAAGCAACACTGTAGGCACAAGTTGAGCTTCCTTGAACAACAGCAGTAACAACCTTTAAAAGGCCAGGCTGAATCATGAGCTCGTGATTTAGGCACTAGCTGGTTCCAGCTTTCAGTGTCATTATTTGTCTAATGGCTAACTTGCACCTAGTATTATAGGAGAACCATTTATTGAACTATTAGACAAGATATAGTATTGTAATAAATATTTTGCTCAGCCTCCACATTTTTAGACATGCAGTTAGTTACATAACAGTTAATAAATGTGGTAAAAATACATATAGTTTCAGATTAATTTATTCGGTTGTGTGAGGTTCAGTGAGAGATGATAGGAAAGTGGTATGCCACTTTCTTTTTATACAGTCCTTTGGGGCTAAATACACTGGGTCTGGTAAGTGTTTACATAATAAAATACATATCCAGAACCTTAATGTCTGTTATAATTTGTAATTCTTATGATATGAACCATTACTGTGGTCATGTTCTAAAAAAAAGTAGTGGGCAAACTTGTCTTAAGACAGGAACCAAGATGTCTCAATATTGGCAGTTGTAATCAAGGCACCCAGCCATTTGGAGCTACACGGTTAATTTTTCTCATACAAGAACACCACTGTTGGAACTGACATAAATAAAAATTTTAGTCTTTATGCATAGCCAGATTTTTGTATTTGATATATATATGTACTCAAGATTTACTGGTATTTAATTATGGCATAATGTTTTACATTGGGTTGTGATACTGGACCTAATGTGTGCATGTTTGTTTCTTCGAGAGTTATTATTATGCAAAAATTAATTTTGCATATTGAATATGAGTTTTGCATAACATTTTAAGATAGCTTATTTGTGGTGACTTAGAATGATGAAAAAAACACCATCTCTTTATAATTTAATACACAGCTATTCAGGTGATCCTTGGAACTTTGAAACAGTTTAATAATTGCTGTCACATCAAGACAATGTACACCAATAGCACCATTCAAGTTATAACATATTAAAAAATGGATTAATGAAACAGCTAGTCATATAACTTATAAATCTATTAATGATATGGCGCCAGAATACCTGTGTGGACTGGTTTCCATTAGAACGTCATCCCGAAAACTCAGGTCATCCAGTCAGATACTATTGCAGGTGCCAGTGTCTCAGCTCAAGTCATATGGTGATTGTACGTTTAGTGTTACAGCCCCCACTTTGTAAAATAAGTTGACGGCAAATATTAGAAATTCGTCGTCTCTTGAAAATTTTAAATCTCTTCTAAAAACACACCTATTTAAGGTCGCTTTCACAGATAAATAATTATTATCTTTTAAATCATTACAGGGTTTTTACAGACATTATTTGGGGTATTATTAAATTACATATTATTTATTATTATATATACCTAAAAGTTTACTACATTATTTACTACATCACACATTGTGCAAGTTTAAGTATCAGATTGCGATGCATACAATAATTACTCTTTATTAATATTAGCAATAATATCTAACTCTATGGCAGCTCTGTTAATTAGTTGCATTTACAGAAATAGATAGATAAACTTCATTTTCAGTTATTACACAGATTATTACATGCACAAACAACGTATAAATGCTGTCTGGATGATAATTTTGAAACAAGCCAGATTAATAACTGGTGGACAAATAACAAATTTTGTATTGCTAAATCCTAAGGAAAAATGGAACAATGTTTAAACTAATAAAACACAGTCAGTGAGAGTGATGGCAAAAGCACTCTAAAACTGACAGGATAATTTGATCCCTGACTTCGTCTACAATAAGTATCTGAACTCATATCATGGTCAGTTATAAACTTAATTATTTAATACATCATGCATGGAACATAAATCAACATTATTGATCTACATAGACTGATATAGTTATGGTTTTTCCAGTCACCAATGTATATACATCGGCTGTGGTACACAATGTGTCAACAAGATGTTAATTGTTCTCTTATGAATTGTCTGCTGTTCCGCTTTGGCTATCATACAAATAAATGTGACCTCATAGTCTGCAGGCTGTGTTTTATCAGTGGCTCTGGTTACCATTCTAGAACACCTCGCCACAATACACTGTTTACTGCTCATAACATTCCCACTATATTTGCTGGATGGAAATTAACTTGAATATCATATCTCTCTGAAATGAGAATTGAGATAGTGGTACATTGTTAACTGCACATTTCTAGTCAATAAATTATTTATTTTTGTATTATATCTAATAATCTGTCCAGAATCAGACATGGGCTTTGTGTAGCAGACTTACCTGTTGTGAAGATAATGTTTTACCATATTCTTCTGTGTATACCACACAGTTTTCTTCCTTGTTTGTTTTGGGGGTGCACTGTATACACCACAAGTAAATGTTTCTGGCTTTTTTCAGACTTATTCCCAAGTAAATTAAATATCCTTTGATTTTGATCGTACCTTTTCTTATACAATATTATGTAATTATTTGATTACAGTTTTACTGATACTTTTGATGTATTTCATCTATTTCTGAAAATTCTGTGTATTGCACAGTTTGTACAAAGCCATGTGTGTGTTTTTTCTGTGTTTATGTCCTCAATTGATGTGCCTTTGTAAACATTGGGGGGTGTCTAACAAGGGTGTCACATGTGTAAAGTGTGTGATATTAAGCATACTGTTTGCCTTCAGCACACCTCTGTATCAATGTTGTGGACATGCCCCCAATGTCAGGTGGGACGAGCCAGAGCAGCACATAGACGTTTCCATTTCGGTGACAGCTTACATCAAAGAAGCGACCCCATCGACGTTCCTTCCTCTCCATCCATGATTATTGGCCAAACGTCTCGCGACCTCTCCACAGTCTCCTGATCCATTTAATACCATATATACTCGCCTATAAGTCGACTCTGCAGATAAGTTGAGGTCAATTTTTGACCCTGTAATTCTTTTCCTCGGTCATATGCTCACCGTATAAGTGGTATAAGTGGAGGTTAAATTTTGGCTTAAAATCCCTCAAAATTCAGGGTGTCAGCAAGTGCGTTGTAAATATATCAGTATCAATTTCTTCACCGTGTGTATGTGAGAGAGAGACAGAGAGACACACGCGCGTGCACACACACACACAGATTTTGCTTTGATGTAAAAAATTGTTATATTTAACTAATAAACAAACTTGTCACATCAAACACGCCTGATTGTAACTTCAACTGGCAAGTGTTATTAATTAATTGTTTCACAGCAAATGGCGAGCAATGTGAACAGTGATTCCTATATTATGGCTAATCATCTGGAAGTACTGGTAGTTGGTAGTTGACAGCGCATGACTATCAAGTATTATTACATTAAGAGTGGCATGTTTGTGAGATCCAAATAACAGTTTGGTGAAAATTAATTGTTATTTATTGAATAATAATGGATTAGTAGGCAGCGATGTGACGATTTTATTCCAACTCTGGCTTTATTGGGTTGAATCCTATTGTGTTGTGTCAAGGATGGCTGAAACCATCTTTCCTTCAGCTGGTAGGAAATATGACGCGCATATAAGTTGAGTTGCTTCGGATTTTATCCAAAACATCGACTTATGTGAGAGTATATACGGTACTTGTTTGGCAACAGATCAATTTATTTCGTGGAAATAAATACATTTAAACACATCCAGCTGCAAATTTTACTGGTTTCTCCTGCACATTATTTACCAAAGAACTAGGTTTTTCCAGACATTTTCTAGTCAAAAGGGGGTGCATGTATTACATGAATGTGCACAATACGGAAGAATATTGTACTTTCTGATGCGATGTCACTTATTCCAGGCCTTGTTTATTATTATTTTATTGAAAATTAGTCTCATTTCATCTGTTTCAGACCAGGACAGAAACGAAATAGTGGATATGGAGCTGATGTGGTTGGCGAAATAAGTGGGGACCAAGGCAGGTCATATAATAAAGGAAGGTGTGTATTATAACCTGACAGTTATTGAAAGTCATTTACTCCCAACTATATCTCTGTTATAAGAATAATGTTGGGAACTGTTTTTAAAGTGTTGTTTTACTTAATGAAATCTGAACATTGTAGGCAGTCCCCTGCCTTGCATATTTGGCATATATTATTACCCTTATTTTCTGGGGTTCGGTAATCGGGATAAGAAATATCAGGGTGTTAGCAGCCATCTAGGCTCAATATATATGCAAACAGACAGCAATGGTCATTTTGATCTAAACTCATACATTCATGAAGTGAAAATAGAAGTGAAACAAGTTGATGATAATGATTCATGGCTTTATAACAAAATCAATAGTTATATGTAGAATTATCTGATTTCTGTAATTATGGATAAATGTTGTTAGACTCAGTAGTGCATTTCCTGACTTTCATTCATCATGTTCCCAAGTGCGATGTTCATTGATGTTTCTTTGCTATTTCATGTATTCAAAACGTTTGATGTTAGCTAAAGCGTGATATTTTAGGTCTAAAAATGACCTCAGCTTAATGGCTGGTGACCTACAGTATATGTTTAGCATATTATTGAAATTGATTTAATATTGATGTAATTAAACATGAAGTATTTCTGAGTGATGTATCTGGTTATTTGTAATGTGTATGGTCATTAGTCATTTACTTTCTCTTTTGGAGTGGTAGAATTATTTTAATTAATTACAGTATGGTGTAATTGAGCTCCTTTCTTGTCATTTGTTGGTATTCGGTGTTTTATATATATATATTTATATACATTTTGTTGAACAGACGTGGATTTACTGGTGATGAGGGACCAATTAAAAGACGACTTACTGAAATTGCAAGTGGCAGGTAAGACTATATAATGTTTTCGCACACCTTTGAGTAATGCAACTACATATTAAGGTATTACTATTATGTTTTGTTACTGTTCTACTGATTTTATATGCCATAAACTGTGACATAAACAACAACACTTAAACAACACTGTTGCTCACAGTCAGTGTTATTTCCCAAACTTAAGTGTTAGGTCATACTTCGATATGCTTCAATTTTGAGCACTGCTTCTTTTTAACATGCAAAATTAATATATACTGTGAATGAATTAGGAACCAGACAAACACACTATCCATCTAAATTTTGACAGCAACTAATTTTGTCTTCATGTTTCATTTGTCCATTCATAGGCAGTTACAGTGACTGCATAAAGTGGATGTCCAGTGCAAGTTAATGTAATATACAATTTCTAGCTCCCATGACTTTCTGTCCCAACAGGCCTTTTGCATAAATCATTCAATATGATTGGTTCCAGTTGACACAGTTGGTTGCCTCCATGATTCAACAT
Source organism: Paralvinella palmiformis (assembly GCA_025642065.1). Lineage (NCBI taxonomy): Eukaryota > Metazoa > Annelida > Polychaeta > Terebellida > Alvinellidae > Paralvinella > Paralvinella palmiformis. Next base: position 660,967 of record JAODUP010000427.1, on the reverse strand, counting down.
GATCCATCTGGCCATGGCTAGCTATGGCTGAAGAGTGTTTCAGCTGTCATTTTGCCTCATTACCTTTGGAGGTCACTTTTCTAGGACACCAAATGGCCTAAATTGTGCTGATGTGTCATTAAACAACATTCATCCATCCTTCGGAGCTCACTTGACCCAATTTAGCCTACCATATGCTCAAATGAGGCCATAACCTATCAAAACAGAGAGGCTAACACTTGTAACAATCTCGATGGCTTGAAACAAAGAAAAGTAGTGAACAGAGGGACCTATATATCCTCCTTGGCTCCAATTGAATAGGGTTAGCCCAGCCAGGTGTGGGCAGAACAAGCCAACTGCAAACACTGGGGCAGTGATGATATTGCAGACAGATGATGATGTTGTTGATGATATTATGAAAGACCCCTCATCATTAATTTATAGTGTCGTTGGCACTACAAGGAGAAAAGTTGAAGAAAAATACCTGGCTGTAGATCCCAAAGGACTTGTTGATGGTTCATGTGAAACACTATAATTACTTCGGTTGTAACATCCATGAGATCGTCACCAATGGAATCATATTTTGTGGGGCAGATGCAATGAAAATTGCTAGAGTTGTATTATTTCATTGATTAATTTGTACGGCTACACTCGGATAGTGCCATAGATAAATCGCTTCTGTGTCAGGGTTCCAGTCTGGGTGCTACCTGTGTGTTTGGTAGGTGTCACCTCCCCCCTCAGCTGTATGATCCTGGTCTGACAAGCAAATGGTTAAACCAAGCACCCATGGGATAATCTTTCTTCTGCCCAGTCTTATATTATATTATATTCATGGTTCACAGGGGTTTTATCAGCATCTTAAGGATCAGCCTCCAGGAAAGTGATTCTCGATTACCTCCTCAGATAGTAGCATATCAGTGGAACATCACTAGTTTGTTGCATAGAATTAGAAACTGTCTGAGTGAGCCACAAAAGTCGCCATAATGCAATGTGTGCAGTTTCTGTGGCGAGATGCAATTTTTGCTTTCACACATTTTAGATATTATGATTTTAGTAATTTAGTGCTTTTTGGAGTAATGCTTTAGTTCCTTGAAGAACACTTATGTTATTGAAATGTGAAGAAGTCCAGAGGGAAAAACCTTTTGTCTGTGTGTGTTACATTGCCAGGTTTTAGTTTTGTTTTGAATATCTATTTCATGAACTTAATAGTGTTCTGTTTACTGATATAGGCGTCGCATACAAAGTGATGGACCTCCTGCTAAGAGGCGAACTAGTGGTGGAGCCTTCAGCAGGTAAGAACACAATGATTAAATGGGTTATGTTATGTGTCTGTCCTGTGCATATGTGAATGAAGAAGATTAGGTGTATTCACTAGCTGGCTACCTGGGGGTAATTTTCTGAACACTACAGCTAATTTAAATATTCAGCTTTAAGTGTGCTAAATAATTTATTTGATAAGTTGAGAGTTAGCATAGAAATAACAATATAAAAAGAAGGTGTTGAATACATAATAAAGAATTGCATGTGCTTTATATAAAACCCTATAATTTATTCCTGAGGAAAAAAATAAATGGATCACACAGTGCATCATATTAAAAAAGTACAACTGCCTGGATAATTGTGTGGCATAGGTCATGACCTATTTCGGGTTAGCCTTAGTCATTTGTATGCAGAGTTCATTTTCTATTTTGGGTTGGCATTCATCATTTGTATGTAACCAAAGTTAGTTGGCTTTGTGTGGCATGTATAGTTGGCTTTGTGTGACATATGACTTTCGTAAAAGGAAACCCAACAAACTATCCAACTTTTGTTGACAGACATCCACGAGTCATCAATCCTAACTGTTGTCACATCCATAAGTTGTCAGTGATAACTGATGTTACATGGTATATAGTATTCTACCAGACAAAAACTGGATCCTAGCAGCTTGTAGTAATATATTAATTTGTGATGTTGTACACAGGTTCTTAGTTCAAAATACATTTGATTCATATAATACTTCATGAATTTATTTGATGAATATAGCAATAATTAACTGTATTCCTAATTACATGCAAACAAAATAAGCACTGATGTGCATAGATATTCCTGAGAAAAAATAATTGGATAATTGGGTGGCAGAGGTCATGACCCATTTTAGGTTAGCATTCCTCGTTTGCATGTAATCAAAGTAAGATGGCTTTGTGTGGCATGTTTTTACTTGTTATCAAAATGATGACTTCTCTATTCTGATGTTGATGAAGAATATATGTGTTTATCCTCTAAGAAGTTCTGATTGATGGCAATTTAGTCAGTTATTTGCAGTTGTAAATATTACTATAATATAAGGAGCATAATTGAACAAGTTACTTGTCCTTGTGTGAGTCATCACTCTGCCACAATACTTAGCGAGCCACTCTCGCTCATGCATGTCATAGGGGGTGACTGGTTAAATTGAGGGGACAATATATGATCCGTCAAAGTTAGTGTCATTAATACTTACTCACTCATCTAAATCCTTATCTACAATGCTATCATCTGCCTCACAATTTTGTCATGTTATTCAGCATTTACCTTAAGGTTGATTTCTTTATGACTTTCGTAAAAGGAAACCCAACAAACTATCCAACCTTTGTTGACAGACATCCACCAGTCATCAATCCTAACTGTTGTCACATCCACTGATGTTACATGGTATATAGTATTCTACCAGACAAAAACTGGATCCTAGCAGCTTGTAGTAATATATTAATTTGTGATGTCGTACACAGGTTCTTAGTTCAAAATACATTTGATTCATATAATACTTCATGAATTTATTTGATGAATATAGCAATAATTAACTGTATTCCTAATTACATGCAAACAAAATAAGCACTGATGTGCATAGATATTCCTGAGAAAAAATAAATGCAGTACATGCTTTATCATATTTAAAAAAAGTACAGCATCCTGGATAATTGGGTGGCAGAGGTCATGACCCATTTTAGGTTAGCATTCCTCGTTTGCATGTAATCAAAGTAAGATGGCTTTGTGTGGCATGTTTTTACTTGTTATCAAAATGATGACTTCTCTATTCTGATGTTGATGAAGAATATATGTGTTTATCCTCTAAGAAGTTCTGATTGATGGCAATTTAGTCAGTTATTTGCAGTTGTAAATATTACTATAATATAAGGAGCATAATTGAACAAGTTACTTGTCCTTGTGTGAGTCATCACTCTGCCACAATACTTAGCGAGCCACTCTCGCTCATGCATGTCATAGGGGGTGACTGGTTAAATTGAGGGGACAATATATGATCCGTCAAAGTTAGTGTCATTAATACTTACTCACTCATCTAAATCCTTATCTACAATGCTATCATCTGCCTCACAATTTTGTCATGTTATTCAGCATTTACCTTAAGGTTGATTTCTTTATGACTTTCGTAAAAGGAAACCCAACAAACTATCCAACCTTTGTTGACAGACATCCACCAGTCATCAATCCTAACTGTTGTCACATCCACTGATGTTACATGGTATATAGTATTCTACCAGACAAAAACTGGATCCTAGCAGCTTGTAGTAATATATTAATTTGTGATGTCGTACACAGGTTCTTAGTTCAAAATACATTTGATTCATATAATACTTCATGAATTTATTTGATGAATATAGCAATAATTAACTGTATTCCTAATTACATGCAAACAAAATAAGCACTGATGTGCATAGATATTCCTGAGAAAAAATAAATGCAGTACATGCTTTATCATATTTAAAAAAAGTACAGCATCCTGGATAATTGGGTGGCAGAGGTCATGACCCATTTTAGGTTAGCATTCCTCGTTTGCATGTAATCAAAGTAAGATGGCTTTGTGTGGCATGTTTTTACTTGTTATCAAAATGATGACTTCTCTATTCTGATGTTGATGAAGAATATATGTGTTTATCCTCTAAGAAGTTCTGATTGATGGCAATTTAGTCAGTTATTTGCAGTTGTAAATATTACTATAATATAAGGAGCATAATTGAACAAGTTACTTGTCCTTGTGTGATTTTTGCACTCCAGATTTTTGCACTCCAGAGTCATCACTCTGCCACAATGCTTAGCGAGCCACTGGTTAAATTGAGGGGACAATAAATGATCCGTCAATGTTTGTGTCACTAATCCCTACTCACTCATCTCAATCCTTATCTACAATGCTATCATCTGCTTCCTCACAATTTTGTCATGGTACTCAACATTTACCTTAAGGTTGATTTCTTTATGACTTTCGTAAAAAGAAACCCAACAAACAATACAACCTTTGTTGACAGACATCCACGAGTCATCAATCCTAACTGTTGTCACATCCACAAGTTGTCAGTGATAACTGATGTTACATGGTATATAGTATTCTACCAGACAAAAACTGGATCCTAGCAGCTTGTAGTAATATATTAATTTGTTCTTAGTTCAGAATACATTTGATTCATATAATACTTCATGAATTTATTTGATGAATATAGCAATAATTAACTGTATTCCTAATTACGTGCAAACAAAATAAGCACTGATGTGCATAGATATTCCTGAGAACAAAATAAATGCAGTACATGCTTTATCATATTTAAAAAAAGTACACCATCCTGGATAATTGGGTGGCAGAGGTCATGACCCATTTTAGGTTAGCATTCCTCGTTTGCATGTAATCAAAGTAAGATGGCTTTGTGTGGCATGTTTTTACTTGTTATCGAGATGATGACTTCTCTATTCTGATGTTGGTGAAGAATATATGTGTTTATCCTCTAAGAAGTTCTGATTGATGACAAGTTAGTCAGCTATTCGTAGTTCTAAATATTACTATAATAATTACTATATGCAGTACAATTGAACAAGTTACTTGTCCTTGTGTGATTTTGCACTGCGGAGTTGCCACTCTGCCTTGTGTCCCGGATGTGACCAACCACAATGCTTAGCGAGCCACTCTCGATCTTGCATGTCATTGAAGGCGACTGGTTAAATTGAGGGGACAATAAATGATCCGTCAATGTTTGTGTCACTAATCCCTACTCACTCATCTCAATCCTTATCTACAATGCTATCATCTGCTTCCTCACAATTTTGTCATGGTACTCAACATTTACCTTAAGGTTGATTTCTTTATGACTTTCGTAAAAGGAAACCCAACAAACAATACAACCTTTGTTGACAGACATCCACGAGTCATCAATCCTAACTGTTGTCACATCCACAAGTTGTCAGTGATAACTGATGTTACATGGTATATAGTATTCTACCAGACAAAAACTGGATCCTAGCAGCTTGTAGTAATATATTAATTTGTTCTTAGTTCAGAATACATTTGATTCATATAATACTTCATGAATTTATTTGATGAATATAGCAATAATTAACTGTATTCCTAATTACGTGCAAACAAAATAAGCACTGATGTGCATAGATATTCCTGAGAACAAAATAAATGCAGTACATGCTTTATCATATTTAAAAAAAGTACACCATCCTGGATAATTGGGTGGCAGAGGTCATGACCCATTTTAGGTTAGCATTCCTCGTTTGCATGTAATCAAAGTAAGATGGCTTTGTGTGGCATGTTTTTACTTGTTATCGAGATGATGACTTCTCTATTCTGATGTTGGTGAAGAATATATGTGTTTATCCTCTAAGAAGTTCTGATTGATGACAAGTTAGTCAGCTATTCGTAGTTCTAAATATTACTATAATTATTACTATATGCAGTACAATTGAACAAGTTACTTGTCCTTGTGTGATTTTGCACTGCGGAGTTGCCACTCTGCCTTGTGTCCCGGATGTGACCAACCACAATGCTTAGCGAGCCACTCTCGCTCGTGCATGTCATTGAAGGTGACTGGTTAAATTGAGGGGACAATAAATGATCCGTCAATGTTTGTGTCACTAATCCCTACTCACTCATCTCAATCCTTATCTACAATGCTATCATCTGCTTCCTCACAATTTTGTCATGGTACTCAACATTTACCTTAAGGTTGATTTCTTTATGACTTTCGTAAAAGGAAACCCAACAAACTATACAACCTTTGTTGACAGACATCCACCAGTCATCAATCCTAACTGTTGTCACATCCACTGATGTTACATGGTATATAGTATTCTACCAGACAAAAACTGAATCCTGGCAACCTATAGTAATATATTAATTTGTGAAGTTGTACACAGGTTTTTTTAGGTTAGCATTCCTCATTTGTATGTAATCAAAGTAAGATGGCTTTGTGTGGCATGTTTTTACTTGTTATCAAGATGATGACTTCTCTATTCTGATGTTGATGAAGAATGTGTTGTTTATCCTCTAAGAAGTTCTGATTGATGACCCATTTGTCCACTATTCACAGCCATAAATATTAACATAATATGTACAACAGTACGTAGAGAACACTAAATGACAAACATAATTTGGTATCATTTGCAGATTAGGTCCGATGGTTGCTTCAAGTCGTGTAGGTCCCCGAGATGATGTGAACAGTGGGGACGAGGAAGAACTCGCGAAGGTAAACAATATTGTTTTTTTATTCCTGTTTCTTTAAATCCAGCATATTATGTTTTTTATTATTACTACATGTTATTATTACGTATTATTACTAAATGAGTCACCTTTCGGCCAAATATCTCAGGTGTGATTAGTGCCTAGGTTAAACAGGCACCTCACCTATTCACACAATCTTTACATGTTTGTACTCTTTTTAACCAAAAACCATTCCAAAGCATTATTTAGCTATACTAGTAACTCATCATCAGATGACATTGGCTAGTGGTACTATACATTACATGATGGGAGATAATATATGCCCTTCATGCAATTATAAATCTTCAGATGTGTGAGGCCTGTTAATGTTCCATTTTAGAACAGAGAACGTGGCCCACATAATCGAACACATTCTGTGTAACTGGAGATGTGAAAGTTATCATGAGCTTGTACACTTGGATTGTGGTTTTACATTTTAGGGAAGCTTTCTTCTTTCTGAACAGGCTTGGACAAATATAACGCCTGGATCTAATGTTTGTTTACTAATAGGAGGAGTATTCTTTGGTGAAAATGAAATGTGAACAAAAGTACTCCCATGTCAGTTACACTGATTGTTTTCCCGGGAAATATCCAATGCTACCCAGAATTGGGAGTTGTCTTTAGTGAGCCTGTCATTTATAGTGAATCGTATAGAAAGTATCTAGCTGTCATGAATAGTTGAGATTAGTTTAGTTTGTGATTTTGGCAGATACAGCATACTTGAGCTGAAAGTGGGTTATTTTGGCTAATGTTTTAAGAAAAGTTCAGATATGTTATTATTTGCCTATTATATGGCTGATACAGAACCCGTTTTGCCATAAAATGAACAGTTCATGGATGATCTAACAAACCTATAAACAGTTTCGTTATTAACAATATCCATCCAAGTGATAAGTTACACTAGGTATTGTTGGATACCACGAATTGAGAATGGTTGCTGTATGTCAGTTGCAGTGATAATGTAAATATAATTATTACTATAGTGTTTGCCGATAAAAATTCATATTTTAAGTAACCATTTGTTTATGACATCCATCATATGGGTGATTTAATGTTAAATGTCTAATTTGACTGCTACGCTAGTTTGCCGTAAATAACTATGGTAATAGTTTGACGTGTTTCTTGGCTTACAGCACACTGTTCATTCATCAGTAGTAGCCAACCCAGTCAGTAAACTATCCAGGGAAGAGATGCTGGAGATCAGCAGCAAAGACCAGGAGAACAAACAGAGGTTGGTCCCCACATACAGCAGCTGCAGTTGTTCAGTCTAATTCATGTTGGGAGCTTTTTCCATGTCACCAAAGGCATTCATCATTACTTGTATTCCAATGGGTTTTATTGACACTGCTTCATGATGAACCGCTAATACCTAGTCCCTGTGAGGATATTATTTTGTTGTCCTCTAAGAAGTTCTGAAAGCGTGATAATGTTAAGATGATGATTCTGCTCACATAAGTCAGGATTCTACATTTTAACGGTCAAATTTGTTTCTTCAACAATTTCAGAAATAAGAGGATGTTCGGGGTACTGATGGGAACCTTGCAGAGATTCAAGCAGGAAGAAAAACAGCTGAGCGACAAGGTCAGTGAAGTCATGGAAAAGCATTTATTTCCACGGGATGCACCAATTGTAACGGTCCAATTTTACACCTACGCGCATAATTATGTATCGTACTGTATTCATATTTAAGGAGGCGAAACGTAAAGCTGTAGAACAGAAGTTGGAGATGAAAGCCAAGCAGGAATTGGAAAATATAAAGAAGGAAAGAAGAAAGCTCTTCTTGGTTAAGCAAAAGAAAGAACAGAAAATACGTCGTTTGGAACAGAAAGTTGAATTGGTGAAAATAGTAAGTATGACCACTTTACATCATCGTTAGTGGTACATATATCATCTGGTTTTATGAAGAAAGGTGATATTTCTGCTTGGAAAATGAAATTTTCACTTTATGTTAGTATTTTGCTATTGATTACTAACGAATATTTTCATTTATTGACAGGAAGTAGCATAATGTATTCCGATGAATATTAAATAATTTCAATAGTTCAAAGGTTACATCCTGGTTCCGCTTTTCTTTTTCACTGGGTGGATTTGAATCTCACTCACACCTGTGTTTGTGGGATCTTTCCCGAAGGACTTGTTACTTGGCCCTATGTCTCAGGTTTGACAAGTGCCAAAACTGAACAAGCCACTCATTCATTCACTATATCACTGAAAGACGTCTGCATTGTATGTAAACGTTAAATATATATTATTACTACCGTTTGCCTTCTCCGGAGGACTGATTTGTGATTTTGATTATTCCAAATACTTTCAAATGCATCATCACCTTTTAGCATGAAGAGTGGGCGCAGCAGACAAAGATGTTGGGAAACTTTGTTCGAACGAAGGCTAGACCTCACTTGTACTATGCACCGAAGACCCACACCTCAGGCAGTACAACAAGGCTAAAGGGAACTAAAGATCTTCTAGAAAGTAAGAGACTTTTTTACAGACTCTTTACAGATGTATGCTCGTTAATGAGCAGATGATCTGCTTTCATTGGAACTTTTGAAGAATGCGTACATTCATCTTGTAAAACTCTGTGGTCTAGCTGGTAGCATGTTGGACCACAGATCACTACCATCTGAGTTTGAATCTCGGCGTGGGTATATCTGAAGGGTGTTTCATCTTTGACTTGGCTTCATTACCTTTGGAGGCCGTTCGGCCCATTTAGTCTACCATGTGCACAAAAGTGGCCGTAAAGTATCAATCATCATCATGATCAACATGATGACAGAATGATATATGTTAATACTTATGAATTAAGACAGGTTGAAGACATGTCAATGGAGATCTCTGTAGTAGTCTTTTGTGTTTGGTAGAGGAAATGTCTAATATTTTATATTTTAGTAATGTTATCATCAATTAGAAAAGGTCTGGATTATGTCAGATTATTGTTGATTTTATGCAATTATTTTAACACAGATTCTTGTTCTGTTGCAGAGATTATCAAGGACAGGAGGAAGCAGTTGGAAGAGGAAATTGAGGAACTGATGCGTGAAGAAGAGGAAGGGGAACAAACTGAAGAGCCAGCAGAACAGCCCGTAGATAAACGAAATGTTGTGGAGCAAGAACATGGAAAGGCGGATAACAGAAAGAGAGACAAGAAACAGGCAGAGACCAGGAAGAAAGTTATCGATGAGGTGATGGAAGATGAGGAAGAATCTGGTAAGGGCAATAAAGAAAATGAGGTAGGAGATGGTAAAGAAGCTAGAGATGTTGATAGAGTGAAGGATGTTGATCAGAAGGAAAGAGATTCAGAACCGGCCGAGGTGGGAGAGAAATCGGAACGAGAAAGGAAAGAGTCTAAAGGAGATGAACGCCGATCTTCGTCTTCATCGTCATCATCCCGCCAAAGCCGTTCGAATAGAATGAGTGAGAGTGACAAGGGAATAAAGGAGAAAGAAAGATCACTGCATCACGGGAGTTCTTCGCATCAGGATGATGATGAGGAGGAGGAGGTAGTGGAAATGTCAAATGAGAAGAGCTCCTCGAATAGAGAGAATCCAGGCAATAAAGTGGATGATAAACAGGCAGATGCTTCAGATTCAGGCCTGAAAGATGGTGTCCATGCTCGGCTTAATGGAAAGGGGGAGAATTTTAATGGGAGTAGTGGGGAGGTGAATAGAGGTGAGCCACTGTCAGAAGAGGAGATGGATGTCAACAATGTAGAAGAAGAAGACAGTACAAACGAAATTGATGAAACCAAACAGTAATGCGAGATTTTAATAAACCAACTGCCCACAGGCTATGTGGTACGTCCTGCAGGGGGTATTTCTTTGTATTACTGAAATAATTGTGCATTCTGGTGTTCATTCCAATAGTGCATTTTCATTCAAGATGGTTTTTTTCAGCTGGTTCCATGGCACGGTAAGTATAGGTAAGTATTCATGCCGTTTAAAATGGTTTTAAAACACATTTTAGATATTAGGCTTAAATTATTATGTATATTATATTTGTGTTTATAACAGTAAATTAATACAAGAAGTCTTCGTAATTGACAATGATTTTGTGATGTAAATAGGTGATATACTTTAATTGTTTCTCCTTTGTTTACTTAATGTATTATGCAGTTTATTACAACATGCTACTTCCTGTGAATATAGAACCAGAGACTATGACCGTAAACACACAACCATAATCCCATTTGTTATTTCCAAGCCGTGAAGTCGATTGTTAGAATTTTTATGCGACTAGATCAATAATTGTAATTTATGTGCCTTCAGTGATGCAGACCATGTTTCTTTTGCTATTTAAAATGGGAGTTTTATAAAATCGCCGAGTGATTGGACGAACTTTTTGTATGTGCTTGAAATTCAGTTGTACTTCATTTCAAAGTTTAGTTCACCTATGCCATATGTTTCTGAACCTTCGTTGTCAACAACAGGTTTCTATTAAAAAAGCTTGCATGATAATAAGTTATTATTGTCATTGTATCTATTATGTGAAGCACCAGAGGAGTCTTATTTGATTGAAATAAAAATAGTTAATCTGAATTACAGTTTGTTTACCTACATTCATTCACATCAAATGCCAATAAAATACCAATACAAAGGTTTAATAATAATAATCGGCAGAGATTACAGCAGTCATGTCAACACAATAAACCTAGCATTCAGTTCAGAATCCAACTGCTTAATTCTATAGTTCTCCATACTGGCAGCTATCTTTGGATCGATAACCCTTAGTTGTCCATTACTCTCCAATAGAGTTTTAATATCCCAAAGCTGAGATCTTTTGCTTTTTCCTTGGATTGCTAGCACCTGCATCCTGCAGTCTGGACAATCTAAAAGATTCGGAAGAATCTTTTCGTCCTCTAAACTCTGCTGTTCTGACCATGTGATAAACTTTCTTCGCTTCTTCATCGCGGATTGCATAATTCATCAACTGATTCTTATGGTGATCTTTAGTAAACAATACCAAACCTAAGGAAAAAAAAAAAACTCGTAAGAACATTAAAAACAGGGTTTCCAGGTTTTTTACACCTGTAGATGTTAATAATACTAGTTAATGTCCTGTAAAAAACAGGTTTTGTACACAATTGTAAAAAAAAAAATTTCTATAAAAGTTTGACTATTACTGTAAAAATCAGTCATATCAAGTGTAACATTTAATAATGCCTGTACTTTGTAACACTGGTGTTGGTAATACTATTGTGATTGTGTCGGTGGCTTGATTTCCATCAAACAATGGGTTTTATGACTTCATTTTTAACCAGCCAAAGCAGTCCAAGACCACATTTAAATACTCTTACCTATCATGCTACTCTATCTACAAATGTTGATTTTTGACCACTGAAAAGTTTCTTGGAAATTAAGAATTGTGACTGTTTGTGGTTTTGTTGTAATTTTAAAGACTGTAGGAACACTTTTCATGTCACTGTTGGCAAGAAAAAATATGCTAAATGTGAGAAATGTAGTCGCCAGGAATGCAACTGAATTACACAAGTGTTTGAAAAGTTCTGACTCAAATCCTGAACCAGTTGTATTATCCAGAGAGAACCATCCAAGATCCAGATATCGTTCTAGATTGCCACTGTACAAATGCCCGGATATAGAAACACAGGTGGCTATTTATTAAAATGTGATTATCTGAATGTACTTTCTTAATGATATGAACTATGACTGGTGATACAATATTTGTTCAGGTTTTTTACATTATTTAGATTTTCATTTACATTTTTTTTTGTTGTATTAAAGATTGTATATAACATACCATATAAAACAGCCCAGTGAGCTTTCTGTCCCTTATTAAAGCATGGTTCATTGTTGAAATCTCGGTCATAGCTATCCCTCAGTTAAGGAAGGTCGGATTAAAAAAAAAAATTGTGACTTACAAAAACTGTATTCATGCAGTCAGTTTCTTGAATTGTTGTCAAGTTCCCAGCAATGGCACAAAATAATTATTTGTTAATGAATCACAGGGACCAAGTTATTGTAAGTAAGTAATTTAGTATTTCTAATTTACATCACACACATGCACACACACACACACATATATATATATATATAACGACAATAGTAATTCATTTAAAATATCAGCTATACCCAACTTAAATTGCAAACTGGAGATTTACAGAAATATTGCTCTAACCACTGTGCTGTTGGTACACCACAGCAACATATATAATCATCTCACTGGAAGTACAGTTAAACACCCTTTGCTGTGTATATAAGCACAGATTATTGATGTTTTACATAATAATGCCTATGAATACATAATTATAGTATAGTTGACCAGTTGCACTTTAGTCAGATTCTGTGCATAAAAGACACACATAAGCATTCATTATATAACAAATTCTGTAACACTTGACTACTTGGTTAAAAAAGAAAAAAAAAAAATTTTTTTTTTTGGAGCATCTTCTTTAACATATGAAGAGAACTTAGTTATAAACCAAAAATGTACACACACATGTATATATATATATATATATATATACTCGCGTATAAGTCGATTTTTTGGGTAGGGAAAAGGGAGTTCCCAGAAGCACCTTGACTTATATGTGCGTCATATTTCCTACAAGCTGAAGGGAAGATGTTTTCGGCCATCCTTGACACACAACACTAGGATTCAACCCAGAGTTGGAATAACATTGTCACATCGCTGCCCACTAAACCATTATTATTCAATAAATGACAATTAATTTTCGCCAAACTGTTATTTGGATATCACAAACATGCCGGTCTTTATGTAATAATACTTGAAAGTCATGTACTGTTACCTACCAGTACCTCTAGATGTGCTGTGAAACAATGAATTAAAAACACTTGCCTTATTGAAGTTACAATTAGGCGTGTTTGCGCGAGCGATAGTTGGAACAAAATTGTCCACATCTCTGCCTACTAGTCTTATTCAATAAATTATGATTAATTTTCAGCAAACTGTTACTTGGATCTCACTAACATGCCAGTCTATGTAATAATAATTGATAGTCACCTGCTGTTAACTACTGGTACGTCCAGATGATTAGCAATAATATCAAAATCACTTCACATTGCAAACCTTGCTTGCCACCTGACAAGTTTGTTTATTAGTTATAACTTCAAAGTGAAATCCGTGTGTGTGTTTGTATATCGCAGACGGTGAAGATATTGATATATTTATGACGCACTTGCTGACACCCTGAGTTTGAAATGACTGGGTCATTTTTTTACATGAATGACGACAATGATTAGGATTTTGAAGGATTTTAAGCCAATACTTGACCTTGACTTATATGGTGACCATATGCCTGAGGAAAGAATTACAGGGTCAAACATTTACCTCAACTTATCTGCTGGGTCGATTTATACGGGAGTATATATGATATATATATATATATATGGTACCATATATATGGTACCATATATATATATATATCCAGGGGTATCATGTAATGAAGTAAAGCTACTTCGTTAATCTGTTGAGTAGTTTATTCAAGTAACAAAGTAGGATTTCAACTAACTACTTCTGTAAAGTTTTTTTTGTGGTAAAGCTACTTTTTACTTAGTTACTTTCATTTACTTTGCTATATTTTCGTTATTTATTTAGTCATAACATAGCTTATAATTCATCATAATTAAGTTTTTAATCGCACTGGTGACACCAACTTTGAGAATCAGCTTTTGCTGAACCAGGGTTTTGTTCAGTGAACAGAAGGTGGCAGCACTTCTGCACATCTGTGGACGTCATGAACTTAAGGTGGCAACACCTGTCTGTGGATGTAGTGAATTTTGTTCACTCTTGTGCACTAGCTGTGTATTTGATTCACAAATATTGTGTTACAATAAATTGTGTGCTAAATTCTGCATTCTACAGAGTTAGCATCTCCAAGATGTGTCCAGAAGAGACAACAGTGATGAATTATTACAGGAATAAAAGCAGGAAAAAATCTCAAATCTCATTAAACGGGTGATTTTTGTATTGAACAAAAAAAAACCAATAGTTGATATAACAACATTAATATGGTTTTCTCTCACATCTGAAAACAATCCACAAGTTCACAACCTACCCCAACTGAAAATTATACTGGAAAAACCAGCATGCATCTAATTTCTTAAGAAGAAAGTTTATTTATCAATATAATTTATTATAACAAAATTAGGCTGAAGATTTGTTTTAGTTAAAAAAAGAACATGCTTCAGACTATATATGCCTAATCAGTATGATCATCTTGATAATAAAGTGAGTGAAGAAATCCTTCCAACTGGCAGTTATTTCATATGTAAAAAAGGATACGGTATAATCACAATGTGGTCTTCTAATAGGTGCTTAACCAATTCTGCCTGTCTGTATATTGCACTGCCTTTTACTATATGGCTGCAACAGTGTAATTCTGATTTGGCTAAATGTGAAAGTTCTTCAGCTGAAATAAAATAGGAAACAAATTAATAGACTGTTGCATTACATTTTTACGGCTGATCTTTTAACATATTTTCCCAAGTATCGTATTCATAGTATAGGATATCGGAGATGCTCTCACCAGAAAACATCTCGCCCTGTTTAGTAAAACCACATTTTACGGCTACATCGAGAAGACTGTCAGCTGGTACCGGAGCTGAGCAGATTACCTGGGAAGCCATACTCAGTGCAACTAAGCCACACCTGCAATGGAGAAAGTAAGAAAAACCTCTAAATTAATTTTTTCTCTCCAAACAGGTCAGTATCGCAATTGCATTGATCTCTTAAATCTTAATCCACCGATATTAAATGTACACGGATCGCTGAAATAATTCTGAAGTTATGATATTTAAAAACGTTCAGGTTTGATTTGTCAACAAGTCAAATCTTTTTACAGCACACGGAAGCTATTTTGCTACTAAACTTCTCAATACTGAACAGTCTCACTCTCTATATCAACAATAGCAGGACCACTTTTGTTTTGTGGACTTTGATCTTAACAAATAATTAGTAAATTTCTAATTTCAAAAGTACTTAACTGAAATTTAATTATATATACTACTATTACTAGTAGTGCTACTAGTAATAGTAGTATATATAATTAAATTTTCAGTTAAGTACTATTTATAATTTAGGAATTTATTAATTATTTCTTACAGACGTACATTGGCCTATCCTGCACCACTGGTTGTATATTGTGTTTGGTAAATAAGAAGTAACAGGTGCCATCTTCTTGTATGCTGTATAAAATAGACAAACATAGAAATGACACACACACACACACACCACAGAGAGAGAGAGAGAGAGAGAGAGAGAGAATGAGAGTTAAGCAGTAGAATTGCTGTTAGCGCAAAGACATATCTACAACTTTAGATAGGTATCTAAATGATACTCGAACTGGTGATAGTGGCAGTTATAACAAAATCGTGGCTTATATGAAAAGAGCAGCAGCAAAAAAAATTGCTTTGAGATAATTATAATTTTGCTGTGAAGATTTCGGTATTTGAATAAATATGAATTAGACAAACTGAACCAAACCAAGAATGACATCACAGATGTTTATAGGTTTGAAAATATACAAATATTCAAGACGCTGACTAAAAACATCTCACCACTGTATCATACTGACGATACTGATTAGTTGCATGTCAAAGTTTTGCTTCCTATAAATAATATTTATGCTTATTATATTTATTACTAGAATAGATAAATTTGTTAACTACTATACAAAGGGGTTTATTAGTCCTTAAAATAATCAATACAAGAAAAATCTAAACATTTACTGTTAAGCCATAGCCTATTGAACATCTAATATTCATGGTAAATAAAACGTGGACTGGAAAGGAGTCTCGTGAAAATGGCGAACCCGTAATAAAAGCTTTCTTCCTATATGATGATTCCATATATATGGTATAATGTACTAGACACACAAACAGGTTAGTCTGAGAATTCACCAGTCTATGTTATTGTCAAATTATTTAGCCTTGGCACTGGTCACACCTGGGACATATGTCCGAGAGGCAAACTTCCTAAGGAAACAAATCTCACAAAGCTAGATTCGAACTCGCAACCTGGAGGTTTGTGGTGCAATGCTCTAACCACTGTGTTAATACAATATATGTCACCCAAGCATGAACATCTTAAGTCATTGTTATTCTTTCAGCTAGATTTATATTCACAGCTAAATAAAAAGACCTGACATTTCTTGACCAGATGATATAACACATTTAACAGATTGTATGCCTTTGATGCTGTTTTTATGGTATGGCAAATGTCACAAATTACTAATCGAAGTGAGAATTGTTTTCGACACACAGGATTTGTTCAAAGACATGATGCTAAGATATTTCATGGCAAGCTTTTCTAGGTTGTGATAATTCCTGTAATAGTGCGGGAAGTGTAATATCAGACTCATCCTGGGCAGGAATGGGAATAAAATTGCATAATATTTTATTAGGGATGATATAAATGTCTTCATTTATGATTACAGTTACTATATCTCTGAAAATGACTTATGAATATTTGAGACAATATAATCAATTATAACTGAATATCATTATCAATTACAACACTTCAGTTCTGATATAATTTGCAGTAATAATAATAATTATATATATATATATATATATATATATATATATATTTTAACATGAGTCTGCTATAAGACTCTTGTTAGGTCCTTTCAGGCCTGTGATTGACCCCACACAAAAAAGTAGGGATAAAGTAGGATTGCTGTTGATAAAAAAGTAGGAGAAAAGTAGTGAAAATCAGGTATTCTACAGCGAAAAGTGGGGTAATTTTAAACATGTATAACTTACCTGTGACATAGTTTTACCCACCAAAATAATCCTGTAGCTTTAGTTTTAGATCAGATGACATGCAGATCCTCTGTTTCAAGATATTGGACACCTGGAAAATATTTATTGTAATACAACATGTAATTACACATAATAACCAAATTTCACATATGATTTACACAATAGAACTGAAATAACCAGATTCGACTAATACACAATTAAGTATGTAACTTAAACAATCTCCATAAACTGCACTTCAGTATTGTGGTCATATTACATGAACTACAATAATTTAATACTGAGCATTAAAACATAATTCAACATATAATACAGTCAGCGAGAATACAGTGTCACAACATACACATGACATACTGAAACACTATATATCACAAATATTTCAATAACAATGGCAAGATCAAGGAAGATGTACTGAAGCGATTTTCCTGAACAGTCTTCAACGTTTTTTGAACATGTTTCATCTTGCTCTTTGCTGCATCCAACATGCCTTGTGCTACCACTGCATCTGCAAATTTCTTTTCTTTTGATTGCCTTCGTCAAAAGGATATTTCCTTGTGAGAACAATTCATCTGCAACCTTCTGGCACTGTGTGAGATCTTTCTCCTTCTTTGCAAGAATGTCACCATCTCCTTTTAACCTTTCCTCATCTTTCTCCGTGAACTTTCTCTCATCCTCTTCTTCTTCGGCACATCTAGTTTTCTCTCGGTCTGTTTTTAGCTTTCTTCCTTTCCTCATCCTCTTTTCTCCTTCGGTAGTTTGAACTGGCCAGTTTACATGTTTTGTAGCATATCTCTTGGAATGGTGAGATCATGCAAGTCAGTCTTCACCCTCTTCACAAAGTCATTGACCATGCTGATGCCAGAGAGATTCTCAAATGGCATTGTAGAGCGAGCAGTTCCTAATGTTTTCCTGTTGTAGGAAAGAGATCTCTCCACATCGGCATTGCCATGAGCAATACTAAGTAGGCAGTATACCACAGTACCAAGTTTGGGATATTTTAAGAGTCTTAATATGAAGTAATGATCAATTCTGTGGTATGTGGTCTTGTCTTCAATAACTTCCTTTATATACCAGTTCTCGGGTATCTCTTCATGCATATATAGGTCCCATTCTGCTACTGCTGAGTGAACATCTACTTCAAGAATAACCCGAGGAACAGCAACTAGTATCTTCTTCAGGCCCCTTGATGTGCCTGCTTGAGTTCTCATTAATGGATGCAAAATATCTAGGTTCTTTAAGAAACTGTTTTCGATCGGAAGATTGTTGGTCAGGTATTTAGCTATGGCAACATAACATTCTTTCATCTTCTTCATTTCTATACCTGGTGGGTTCACAGCACATCTTCGTTTCATGTCATCATATGCCAGGTGGGTTTCAGCGTTATCATATTCAACATCAGCTATATTCCTTGTCAGTATTTCATCCTTGAGGAATCAGATGAAGATACTTCTGATCAATTGGCAGCACTTGTCGTCATACATGATATGTACAACAGGACCTTCAGATTGCAAAATGTGCAGGAATGGTTCAAACATTTTGGCCAGTGATGATACAAACTTTGCTGGCGTATACTTGTCTTTCAGGCTGGCACAGATTCTTCTGTATTTGTCATTCTTCTCATATTCCTTCCCAGTGATATGCTACAAGAAATACTCTGTGGTGGCCTTGTAGTTGGCTATTACTCTCTCTGTTGCAGGTCCCAGTGTAAGCCACCTTGATTGGACATGTCTGATGAAGAACCTTTCCTCCAGGTTTAAGTCATTCAAAACTGCAACAAAATCTTCTCTTTTACATGGTGACTCTTTAAACCAGTAAAACGAATCCAAGCATAGTTGATCAACATCCATGCCATACTCTTTTAATCCATATCTGAACCCATTGTGTGCAACATGGAGAGTACAGGGGAGAAAAGTCAAAAGGCCAGGCAACCCATCAGTTTTCAGCTGCTCATTGACAAGCTGCCATATGGCTTTGTTGACGTTGGGGGCCATCTGAGGATAGGCTTAGAAGTTTGCCTGCCTGAAGTTGGTACCCAGGTTCATTGAGAGACTCCAGCAAGCACTTGGCTACATCTTCGGCTTTTGCATGGCCAAACAATGTGGCTTTGAAGAAGTGAACAACAAATTGTTCC
The DNA here is from genome assembly GCA_025642065.1 of Paralvinella palmiformis. Taxonomy (NCBI): domain Eukaryota; kingdom Metazoa; phylum Annelida; class Polychaeta; order Terebellida; family Alvinellidae; genus Paralvinella; species Paralvinella palmiformis. Next base: position 641,610 of record JAODUP010000427.1, on the reverse strand, counting down.
TGAGATGCTGACCAGTACCTTAGTAAGACATCCATCTGCTTCTTGCCCTGTTGTGTAGTAGTTTCATCAAAATGAAGTGTGAAGTAGGCCTGGCTTGTGTTGAGATCTTCCACTAGTTTTTTCTTAAAATAAGGGCCAAGTCCATCAGAAATCATGTATGATGCCTTATTTCATGCCAAACTGAAATGTGATGACACTGCTCCAGGGAACATTCTTTTGAAAAGGTTTGTCACACCATCACAAGAAGCAAAAGACCAATTTTCTGCACACCTCTTCATGACCCACAGTATTTCAGCCTTTTCAGTCTCCTCTTGTGTATTTTGAGCAAATAGCATTGGTTTGGCCATGGGAATAACACTGGAAGATGTGGGTAATGAACTGCGGCTGGAGTGCGGATGAATATGACACAGATGTTGTAAATGTGGCTTGACACTCATTTTTCACTCTCAGAAATTTCTGGCCAGCAAGTGTATCTTGCAGTTGCTTGTGTTTAATGCTATCCACATGGTTAAGTATCTGCAGCTTCCCCGAGTTGCTTGTGGCAATTCGTTTTGTTGCATAGCGTGCAAACAGCTTTAAAAGCATCGTTGGGATCTTGCTCACACCATCCACCAATACGATACCCTTGTCTGTCTTTTGACTCCAGCCAGTTACACTGGAATTTAGTGTTCCCATGTGGCATGTTTATATATTGACTGTGGCAATGTTTTTTACAAAATCATGTCTGAAAGAAATGTAATGTATAATATGGTATACTTCATAATGATAAGATGTCATAATGCTAGTAATCATGAATCAAATGATAAACAAACATGATGACATCTCCATTATGATTTGCTGCAACTCACACAATGGAGGATGAGGAGCATAATATCCCTCAGATATCTTCATTGAGTTGATTAATGTTATCATATATGTACGTCAAGACCAATACTCACCATAGATATCTGTACTGCACTGTCACTAGGTTCTAGGTGATCAGAAGACAAGGTGTCCAAACCCTCGAAACAGCGGAATTCTGCGTGTCATTAATATTTTCTGGAAAACTTTGAAAAAGTAGTTAAAAAGTGGGGATAATACAAAAAAGTAGTGAAAAAGTAGGAAAAGCTAAAAAAAGCAGTGAAAAAGTAGGAAAGTAGGAATCAATCACAGGTCCGTCCTTTAACCAACACAATCCATTTATGCGTGATTATATTTGTGCACATACTGAGTATTATGGTACTGGAATGTATCTCAGCTAAGAATTTTTCATCATGTGTAAACCAGTTTTCAGCCACTTCCACTGTTTTAGTATTAGCAACCGAGATCATTTGTTTTGATTCCACGTACAGTTACGCACCTAAAATAAAATAATAGGAAAACTTAGCAGATGAAACCATCTCTTCTTCTACTACTCAGAGAGTGATTAATTCAATAATAATAAGTGATATTTATACAGCGCCCTATTCAACTAGAAGCTGCTCTAAGGCACTTTACAATATATTATCCCCGACTCAGACCTGTTTCCACCCAGCACATATCTCAACTCCCAATGGAGCATACAACGCATGCTGCCATTATAGGCGCAAAGCGTTACTCAAACACATAGCCACCATGTCCTGTCGGTACTCATTTTTTTAAGGATGAGTGAACCAGCCGCCACATGACAGCATTGCAGCTCACGGAGCCTCGAACCTGCGACCGTTCGGCTACGAGTCTTACGCTCTAACTAACTGTGCTATCACGGCTCAACACTAACAGACATGAGGTGAATTTCATTTGGTCAATTCCAATTCCACATATAATGTATCAATTCCAAATTTATCAATTCCATCATTTACCTAGACTTTATTCATTCTTGGAAACACACAATATACTTAAAATGGTCAGTTTGGCTTTAGAAACTGTCACTCAACAGCACAAGCAGTGACTGATTTTGTAATTGATAACATCGAAGCCAGAGAAAATAATCAACACACACTTGCATCATATCTAAACTTGTCAAAAGGCCTTGGATATGATAGATGATAAAATATTAATTAATAAATTGTAATATTATGGGGTGCAGGGACAATCATTGGACTGGTTCAAAAGTTATTTATCTGATTCAACTCAGTATGTACAATATAAAGGTATATCTTCTGATAAGCAGTGTATCACATATGGGCTACCACAGGGGTCCGTTTTGGGACCCCAACTTTTCATAATTTACACAAATTACTTTCTCTTACATATACTAAAGCCATATTGTTTGCTGATGACACCACACTGTATGCATCTTCCAAACAACCTGAAGAACTTTATCACAAATTAATAGTGATTTAGATTGCCTATGTGACTGGTTCAACTTCAAGGCTAATAAATTGTCACTTAATATTGCCAAAACCAATTACATATTTTTCCTGTATGGGAATGATCATGCTAACAATGGCTTTAGTGTTTGTATTGATAAGATTCAATGAAAAGATGTTGGGAATTCATATTGACAACAAACTAATATGTCAATTTAAAAATATCTAGGGCAGTTTATATCCTGCAAAACAAATTATATCTAGCCACCATTTGAAGATATTGTACAGTACCTAGGTTCAACCTCATATACTATATGGTATCACTTTATGGGGATCTACTTATCAATCATATTTAAAGAAAACTATAGTGCTTCAAAAAAAAGTCGTACAGCTTATAAACAAAAGTGAGTGCAATGCTCATACAGCCAATGTAAAGTCAATGTACAAATTAGAAACAGCCAAATTCATGTTTGACTGCATACACAAAACATTACCAAAACCCTTAATGGAGCATTTCACACCAAATACTGCATATCACGATCACAAAGTCACGTATCATATGTAAAAAAGTGCCACACTTGTCTTGCTTCTAATTCAATATTACACCAAGGTCTCACAATATGGAGAAATTTACACCCTAAAGTAACAAATATAGCCACCAAAAAACTTTGTTCATAGTGTGAAAAGTGTGTACATTGGTAGTCTGTCTAGATTGTTAATAAGTCTTCGCGTCTATAATGCACTTTTATATAAAATTTTAATAATAATAACTTTTTTCTTACACCTCTTTTAGGTAACACCTAACCCAATATCAGTGTATATCTCGTCTTGAATGTCAAATAGTGTATATTACTTCCATGGGTTCTCAACCTATAAGGTTATTGGTGTTACCTCTCTGCATATTGTATCATGAAACAATATTTTAATATATATATATATATATATATATATATATATGTCAATTATGTACAGTATATGGAGAATAAAAGCAATTACTTACTTACTTTTTTACCTACTACTTTTTACCATGAGTAGGTACTCCGAATACCTACTCTCGAGTACCTAATTGGAATACCTACTCCAAATAGTTTATATTCCAAGAAGGGTTGTCATGGAAGAAATATTTCTGAATTAAAAAATTAAATTGTAAATTAATTTGTGGATTTAATTTTTTGTAGCAAACTTCAATTCCAATTCCATGTTTATCAATTCCAATTCCATTTTTTTTAAATAAGCAATTCTAATTCCAGAATTGCCCATCAATTCCTATTCTGGAATTGAACTGATCCCATGTCTGGGCACTAAACTATTGTCTCTTCCAATATAAGCTGAGCCAAGACATTAATAATACTACTGGTCTTCATTCGAAATGATTGTACATGCAAAGTCTTTTATCAACAACATGTGGAAGGTGTGATTATTTGCAACCAACATTAATAATTAGTTGTCCAAGTATATGTATGATGGAGAGAGAAAAACATATGGAAGATTGTAATGAAATGGAAATAAATAAAAGTGTGTTTTGCACTGTTTCTGGATGATAATCAAAAGGCACAATTTGTTCATTTGACTGAGCTAGAAATGTCACCCCAATTCCAATCTGGACTAATGATCTGTTCACCATTTACAAAGTGTGGGCTATTAATTCTCAACCCAAATTATGGGAGCTGTTATCACTCTGTGGCAATCAGCAGCATACTCCTATAGTCAACAGATGATTGGAGATGTTATCACAGTTTTCCAACCAATACCTGCTGACTAATTGGTGGGACATCATGGTATAATGACATGTGATTGTCACATGTGATTGTGACATAACAAGAATTAATGATTATGGCTATATGACTAGATCTCTAGGTGATAGCATATGTTTATCATTTTATTTTGAGCCAGTTCTGAAAAGGAATCAAACTGCTGCCTTCAATCACAGGTACAATTAGACCTAGATCTACTTCAAGAAGACTTTTTAATACATATTATAATTATGTAGATTGTGTAGTAGTTGCAGTAGGCTATAGATCTATAGATCTATGTCATATAGATCCAGAGTCTACAGTATCTGATAATTAGGCAATTGTATGGATACACAAGAATCAAGATGCATTACTACTGGATCACTTACCGATTATCACCCTCCAAACAAAGATCCTTAACATTGGATTTAACGTCAATAACTGATTGGGTGACATTACGAATACTATGTAACTGTAAGTGACGTAAGACGAGTTTGTTTATATCTTGACTATGACAGTCAGAGGAACAAGACAGATTTAGTGGAGGAGGAGGAGGGGGTGGGGTGGCACCGAGTTGAGACATTTCTATGTTTTAGTGGCGTTCTCCGTAATGAGGTCCTTAGGAACTAATCCGCGAGGGGGCGCTTCGAGCGACCCAGTCCTATTTGTACGACGCCTATAGTTACAGATCGGTTCTAGAACACCATTATCGGCTTTTCATTCTCTCGATTCGTCTGTATTTGTTTTGATTATGGCGTCAAATAAATGCAAATTCGAATATATGTCTTTAGTACAACTAAAAACCGAGCTAAAAAGATGTGGTGGCACAATTTCTGGTTGAAAACGGGAACTTATAGATAGGTGAGAAGAGCACACTCCTCCGCCTCCGGGTTGTAAATAATGCGCGCGGTTTTGTGACCCATATATTTTAACATGGTTGGGCCGTGTAGGCTGAAATCGGCTTGATCTCAGTGCGAGATATCGAGCTGAGTATTAGACACATACTCTACTTGCTAATATTAATTAATAATATGTTATGATAAGAATAGGTATACTTATATGCATGATACCTATTGATAAACAAATTAAATTCTGCATGGACCCTGGGTCCGAATATAATTTATTTGTTTGCAGGTTACCATAAATGTCGGTTAAGAGTGCTAGATATCCTGAAGAGTACATGCGGGATTTTGAATAAAAATAAATATACAAGAATAATGCTCAGTGAAAAGCACATATATTAATCAATATATATTAATCATTACGATTTGCATCTTATGTATGATTGAGTGACGGCTTCGTATTTATATTATGAAGAATTAGTGATCGCTCGTTCGTGCCGCTTAATTAACGGTTTGTGGCCGACCAATTGTGAGGTCAAATGGGTGTCAAACCACAGACCTTCGATTTTTTTGATGTGCGAAGAGTCTCTACTGGACAACACGCTGATTGTGCAGGGGTTTTGGTTTGGTTTTGTTGTTCGGGGAGAATCCCAGGCTGTCGCTTAATCAGCACAGCCTCTATGTTGGAGTGGTTCAGAAATCTCCTCCCCCACCACTCACAGGGGAGCAGTACGGAAAGATGGAGCCGAAATAACCTGAGGGTGGTCACTGCCAGAGTGTTTTACGTCCTCAGGGTTTTTTAACGTCCCCCTTTATTTAAATAATTCAGTGGAGACGGCAGCGCCGTTTAACATGGTCAACCACCCACGATGTTGTGAGCCGAGAAATTAATATCTGGAAAAGTTTCGACCTCTTACAAGTGCCGGGTGCTTAACCGTTAGGCCACCGGAGCTCACTTGTGCTGGGGGGGGGGGGATATTCCCTTTATATACCTGTTTGAATGTGTGGGAGGAGTTTTAGTGGGGGATTGTTCTCGACTCAGCCAAGTCGGCGGTGATTGGACCAGGTGACTATGCGGGGTCTACCGGATGACGGTGCTGAGGGGACAATTCTCTATAAATATCTGGATTTTTGTAGATTTTTTGGAAGGGTAGAGAGAAAAGGAGTAGTAGTAGAGATGGTGGTATAGTTTCGAGGAGTGTAGATTTTTTGTACAGTTTTGAGTAGAGAAATGAAGTAGATTCGAGACCACGTGAGTTCGGAGTTGTGAAAGAGAGAACTTAGCTAAGGCCGAGGTCCGGGACCTCGGTACTTTTCATATCTACAAGAATATAATTGTTTTAAGAGACCCAGTTTCTACGAGGACAATGCTGCTGGGACATCCAATGGAGGAGAGAAAACGATGTCTAAGCCAGCAATGTCCGCATACGAGGATCTGCACTCTGGAATCAATCAATATGTTTATTTAAAACTGAATCTAGAATGGCATTACACACACACACACACACACACACACACACACACAATATATATATATATATATATATATATATATATATATATTACTAAATGAAGCGAGTACATGGTAGATGCAGTTTGGGGTTTCACCAAAGATGTTAAATCTGTACAAGGATGCAACCTGTTATTGTTTTAACAGAAATAAGAATATAGGGAGAAGGTTACATGTGTATTATTGGTATGCATGTCATTAACAGACCATGCACCCACTAATTTGGACAATAATAAAATTTAAGTAATTCCAGCATATAGTGTTATGTTAAATCTTCGAGTGGAGATGATGATGGAGCAAGGTAATGTTGACAGTGATCTGAATAAGAGCTTAAGTAATATTTTTTTACTCTGGTTGAATGATTTGACTGACTTGTAGTTCTTCACGTCGTCTGGAAAAGCTATAGCCAGGCCTTTGGACATTGGTAAATAAAGGTTCTCGCGGCACTGCTCTTTTTTTCTAGCTATGCTATGAGGATCCCGGGAATGACGTGTTTGATGACTGTGTACAAGAGAATTATTTGTAAATAGTATTTGTAATTGAGTAAGTAAAGTATCATTGGTGTATGAATACATTAATTTGCAGAGTCGGATATTATATATGTCCATTAATTTGGTAATGTCGAGCTGCTTAAAAAGTGGAGTTTTCGGTGCATTGTATCCAGCATTGCACATATTTCTGATTGATTTCTTCTGTAATATTTCAAATTTATGCAATCTGTATTGATATGATGATTCCCATAACATTGCGTTATATGTAAGAGGAGAATGAATAAGACTGTAGTATAATGATTTTAAATTATCGGCAGACATATCTTTTGACCGCATGAATTGCATATGATCCATTGGATAACTGTTTGACAATATGATTGATGTGGTCATCCCACTATAAGTCAATCGTCTATGCAAATACCTAGGAATTTTGCATTTGTTGATTTCCAGTGTGATGGATGTTATGTTATTGTTTGTGTTCCTTGGAGAAAACACAACAAAATTTGTTTTCTGAGCATTCAATGATAATTTGTTTGCATAGAACCAGTCTGATAATGCTCTCATGTCATTTTCGGTATTTTGTTCTAATTCTTTTCGGTTTTGAAAAATGCAATATATTGTTGTATTGTCTGCAAATAAGATGCATACTGAATGTGTTAATGCATACATGTGGTAAATCATTTGTATAGATGATGAATAAGATTTGGCCGAGCGACACTTCCATGTGGAACCCCACGGGTTACGCTATACTGGCAGAGTGTATGTGATGGTATGACACAAATTGGGACCTGTTTGTCAAATAGTTCCAGAACCACTCCAAAGCAACACCGCGAATACCATAAAAGCGTAGCTTTTCAGCAAAACATTACAGATGACGAAATTAAGTAATTGTCCCACCTCATCGCAGTTTGCCAAATAAGGAAGTTATTGGAAGGTGAAGGTCATTCACACACGACCCCTCGATCTTGGCCCTGGTCGATCTCGGCCCATCGATTTCGGTCCATGTCGACCTCTTCCCACGTCGAACTCAGCCCACATATTTGGTTGTTAAAGTGGTACTCCTATATATTGTTATGTATAATTAAATGGCAGGCATAATAAAATATATGTGTGTTTGTGTCCAAAAATAAAATGTTACTTGAATATCTACGTGCTTTTATGCTTTCTAATTATCATGTCTATGTCGGTTCTAGTTGCTTTAGCATTGTTTCATCCGGTAGATTGTGGTTGCTGGGCGTGTTTGAGTTGTGCGTGTAAACAACGTTGGCGCAGGAAGTTGTAGTCGCTTCAGTCAATACAATAAAACATTGGAATATTTGTCGTACAGTCGGGCCGTAGTCGATCTGCAGATGAAGATCTTCGGCTTCTGGGCAGAATACGAGAATGGGGACAGCTTTACCCACCAGCTCCTCCGAGCATATGCCCGCCTATACGGACCACGATTGTAGGCCTCCGTGGGTGGCCTGTTACTCAGTACTGTTATTCAAAATAAACCGTTTCATATTTATATTATTCCAATAGACTATAGGCCACTATAGGCCCTATGAATATATATATATATATATATATATATATATATATATATATATAATATCGACATGGGCCGATATCGGCGACATACAAACACGCATCTATAATAAACACTTTAATGGAATATGGGCCGAAAGCAACATATATTTATGATACTCACGTCGATCTCGGCCCATTGACATTATGGTGTGAGCAACTATTTTAATGTTAATCGCTTGGAATACCTAAGCCGAGATCGGCTTGGGCCGAGGTCGACGAGGGCCGAGATCGACGGACCCCGTTGTGTGTATATGAGGGGGGGATATATATTATTGTCATGTATGACTTTAGTTATCTCCGGATTATTTACAAGTTAAATAAGCATTCTTAAATTGCCATATCTAATTTGTATTTTCTCTTTAGCATATTACTTCAACCTATAAGCATTGGCTGTATTAGCATAATTAAGTTATGTAATACTGTCTAGTTGTCTATCACATGTCTTATTACAATATCATATCTTATCTATTAACATCCTGTGTTTATCACTGTCTCAAGATTTGAAGTGTACTTCCAGTCTCCATTAATAAATGTATATAGGTAGTTTAATATAAAAACTTATGTAATCAAAAGTATGTCAGATCTTGTCGTTTTTCTTATGCTCAGTAACCTTATAGTGTAAGCGCTGGCCAGTCAGAACACCTCGTCAATTGTGTCAGAAATAATGGGATACAAGAAGGCAGTCGACACAAAGCCCATAAAATATGGTAGAGCACAGGAATCACACAAAAAGTTGCACAAGAGATTTCAGATAAAAGATTCAGGTCTTATTATTGGTGAACATGCCTTCACTGGTGCATCACCAGGTCTCATTGTTGAATGTGCATACCATGGTAAGGGACTGTGTGAAATAAAGTGTCCTTTCAGTATCAGGTGCAGCAGTCCCTCTGTAGATAACCTAAAATATCTATAAAGCTGTGACACAGGTCCAACATCGATACTTTTTCCAGATTCAAGGACAAATGGGGATGTGTGGATACACATATTGTTACTTTTTTTGTTTACACTAGTCATGGTTACCACATTGAGACCATTTAACCCTTCGTTCTGGCAGCACATGTCGACACAAATCATTCGCTTTAGGGGCCTGTATGTGGCACCGGAATTGATTACACAGAATGTGTGGTCACAGTAACCCTCTGTAGTTGAGTATATCGGATACCAACGTGAGCATAATGATCACAGCTACAGTCATACAGTTCTCCCTGCCCGCACAGTTAAAAAGGCATACAAGCCCCAAGTAACAGATGTGCTGCCTCTCCCAGTCTACCGATGTGGCGAGTGTGCGGGTGATGTTGAAGATGGTGCAGTGCAGTGTGATATGTGCCAGGTGTTCACTATGGTTGTGTAGGGATTGCTGAAGGTGCAGATCCCAGATAAAGAACTTTGGCTCCGTAATAAATGTCTCAGTGGTTAGATTTATTATACGAATGGTTCACAGTTGTAGCTCTAAAATGGCTAGTATACATTGTAGCCGTCGTGAAGTTCGGTTGAGTGGCTTCTGAACAATGGGCTCCAGGGGCTTAATTGTGGTCTGTGTGGATCTGGCATATGTATTGATAAAACCGCTCCTTCGGCCATGTTATACCACTAGCATCTCCTTCTCTATGGTTGCATATCGCTTCTCCGTATATCTGTCAGAGCACGGCCCTTATACGCCACCGGTCTATTGTCTTGAAGAATACCTCGACGTGGGCATATCTGGAGGGTGTTCATCTTCGCTTCGCTTCATTACCTTTGGAGGTCGCTCGGCCCATTTAGCCTACCATGTGCACAAAAGTGACCGTAAAACATCAATCGTCATCGTCTTAAAGAATACACGCACCTGTAGTAACTTAATTGTTGCTACTATATCACACTGCAATACGAGTTCACGTTGTGGGTTATAGAGTGCAATCAGGGGAGCTTTAGTTATTGATAAGTTCGGCAGGAATGTTCCAAGGTAGTTCAAGACAGTAGCTTGGAATCTTAGTAATTGTCTCAATCTTGCCAGGATCAGTACTCGTTTAGAGATCTTATGACCTAGATAGATCAGGTCGTCCTTTCTAATCTCCACCTTCTCCTTGTTTTAATGTCTTTCTCTCGGCGCCTCTGTAGTAATTGGTCTAAATGCCGATCTTGCACTTGGACGTTTGGAGCGTAAACGACAATGTCATCGCGACACACACAATGCCGTCAAGACATAATAGGCCCGGGTTGAATCTCTGCACTTACTTTCAAACCGAAAGGCAGTTTAGTCCACATGTAGCGACGAAAGGTAGTGGCAACTGTTGTTAGCATGCTAGACCTATACTCAAGTGTCAAATGCTAATAGCCTGTACATAATAGGCCCAATTTGGCGGAAACACGTGCCTCTGACCGTTCAGGCTCGTTTCAGTGCCTTGTTTAGTAGGGTGGTCCTTATTTTTCAAGTTTTGAATTTTCATACTCTCACCCGACGTGTGTGTTCCAATAGATAAATAAAAGATATGGGCAAAGTTACAGCAGTATTAATCAAAGTTTAGAGGTAGCTCAATAGCTTTGAAGTTTAACACAATATGCCGATATACGCGAAAAATCGCATATTGGCACATTATGTATATTGTGTATATCATCAAGTCGTGTATTCATTCACTTCATTTGATAGTTCCAAAGAAGATATTCTGTTTTATCTAATCAGTCAATATTGATCATTGGAATGTTACTTGCATGTAAAGGGTGGTATTACTCATGGGCCACAGAATAAATAAACCTATATTTTCAATGCTGATGTCAGCCCCTAAATCCGGTATTTCCATCAATATCCTAGAAATTTCAGTATCAGTTCTGACATGTTTGTGAGAGCAGCAACACTTCAAAATTCATTGAATCATTGTGGACACAATTTGTCAGTGTAGAAAATATAAAAAATTAAAAAAGAAAGAAAATGCTTACAATAGGCAGCAACAGGCTCAGCAGGAAGAGCACTCCATGAATGAAACCGTTGAACTATGTGTTTCTGCAGACAGTGCTGACAATACGGAGACAGGCGATAGTGTTTAGAGGATTTGGGTCCAGGAAAATATGCCATTTTAACTTGCCATCCTTTTTCATCTGTACCGTCATCTGACTGATCCATGCAGTCAGTCGGGTCACTCACTAGCTGCAACACACTCATTCCGACCAATGTATCCATCTCTTGTGTGTATTTGTAGTTTGTGAATTTACCCCCAGGCTGTCGCTGACTGAGCACAGCCTATCCATCTCTTCGATCACACCCTCCTTCGGACGTAAAGATGCTTGGCCTGGCAGATTGTCAATCACCCACTCCTCAAACACATTAGCGTAGTTTATAACTTCGGCAACATTAACAGTGTGTGTATTTTCGAAGTTATCATAGTTGCCAGGTATGAACCCCAACTGTTCTTAGGCTTTTATTTAACCTAAAATTGGTTGTTGGTCATATTCCACAATCAAACACATATACGTTTGCGCATAATTACAAAGCATTCACACAATGTTTTCACGGTATCCACTCGGGAACATATTAGTGGATGCACCGCAGTCGATTTGAAACACTATACCAGCTTCTTATGGATCAGTAGCCTGGTAGATCTACCTGTTCCATTTCTTTATTCTTTATGGTTGCGTGCATACAATATACATGCATAGCAGTCATACATTCCGTACCCGAGTCACCACTGTCACATTCATATAGATGGTGTACTTTTTTCATCGACAGCCAAAATGGTTGTATTTGTTACACTTCGAGCATCCCCCCCCCCCCCCAAAGTGGGAACCTCCATATTCAGGAAAAGGTATTAGTACTACAGAATTTGTCGTTTGCCTTTATCCAGTTGATCTCTTCGTTACCGGCCTCACTTATCATTTTTAACCTCGAACGTCTAAAAATTATAATGGCACGACTGATCGAAGTTGGATGGGCATCAGCTGATTTTCACGCCATTGTTTTAACAGTGCTACCCTATCAGATTCGTGACCTAAATATAGGTATATACGAGAAATCTTCTCGCAGACGATTTATAGCTTGAAACTTATCGGATCCACTGATAGTTATTGAGTATGATAGACTTGAACGATTAGTGGAGCATGAACACCAGAGTTAAGAATTCGCTTAGATCAACTTTTAATGAATCTAAGTTGCTTCCAATATTGGAGTTTTCACTTGTAACAAGAGCCACTCGATCTAAGCGAATAAAATTTGTAGACTTATCTTAGCTCAACCAATGCCTGAAGACATGCCACAGATCAAGCTAGGTTACGATCTTTTTAAAATTAACAAGAACACTAGATCGATGATAGCGATGAATCGTCTTCACGAAAGGTGACAATTTGGATTTGGATATCGCGATTGAACTAGATCAATTATAGTCTATCATCACAGCAAATTGTCAAATTTAAGTTGTATGCTGTTCAGTATGTCATACAAGTGTGGGAATTTACATGGATTAAATAATAGTGAGTAAAACTGCACAATTCGTTAGGCGAATTGTCAATATACTTTGTCAAGTGTCGATAAAACAACAAATAAAATGTTTGGCCGAGTGAACGATAATAGGGCACCTCTCAACAAAGACATTTTCTCAAATCCTTGCACAGTTTATTGTTAAGATTGATAACAATCGCGCTGTCGCTATCATCTGCAAGCCGTTCATCGAAAATATCCTTAGTTTGAGACATTATTCCCCCCAAAAGGAACGATTTGCTGTGAAATGAGCACGGGCAGTCTTGCAGATGACAACGAAACGCACAAGGTCAGAGGTGACCATTTTTACTATTTAGTGTGCTCAAATCAATCAATTATCCTAGAAACATGTCTCAGATTAAGGGATAAATTTAAAGGCGAACAATTTATCCTATACTGTAGGACATTTTTAGAGAAACGGTTTTAAAGAAAAATGTCCTAGAAAACTAAGGACGATCTGGAGAGAAGGGCAGTTTTAAGGACGGACGTCCTTATCATAGTGAAACGATCCCCTGAAGTTTTCGAATTGTAGGACATTTTTAAGGTCAATTTTAAAGACATAAATCTTAGTAAAAATCAATGTAACACTTTTTAGGTCAAATATATTTAAGGACCAAATTAAGGTGTAAAATATGAGATGAGGACGACTTTAAATCTTAGTGAATTGGTCCCTTAAAGAATTATATGAAATTTAAATGACAATAACAGAGCATGGCTTTCTTGAAGACGAGATCGGTGTAAAGGATTAGATATATCCTTCGACATATAGTTAACATTTATCCTTTTTTATAGTTATTTTAAGAGTAAAATTAATACGTAAACGATGCATATAACATCCAGTGCAATAATATATCACTGGTAACTCGAAAATATATACCGACAGCTACACCACTAGCCACAAATAGTCAGATTACAGGACTGATTGGATATAATAATTATTAACTTATCAGAAAATATAATACAGATATCAAACACAATATTCTGCACGTAAAATCATTTCAGCAGCTCATGTTTCAAAACGGTTCATTCTATGACTTTGCGTATAGTATATGTAAAATACACACACACGCGCGCGTGCGCGCACACGCACAGAGAGAGAGAGTGAGAGAGAGAGAGAGAACAATGCGATTGAGTATTCAAGGACTGGACGTTAAGGGTTGGAGGGTTAATATTATTAATTAACTGTTAGGTTGCCAAAATAATCAGATTTTGAGAACATCAACAATTTAATATGTTTAGAAGTTGTTATGCAGGTGTTTTACAAATATAGTGTTTATATGACCATTATATACTACGAGGGCAAGGGACTCGGATACACTGAGGAACAAACACAATATATATATATATATATATATATATATATATATATTATCCCACACACAAACCGAACTTGTTATTTTTAATCGACTAGTTATGAATAGTGCGAACTATCAGCAAACGCCCCAATTTCCGAAATCCACAAGGCTTAACACAAAAAACGGTGCCAATTATTAATTACTGTACTATATGTAACGTAATATTCGGCCAAAAAACAAGGAACAGTTACGTAATTCTGAAGAGTAGCAGTTTTAAAACTTGGCAGTAAACGTCCCACCTATAGCACATGTCTGTTTGGCCACCGGTGGGACCGTGGACGGGCAGGCGTCGGCCCGACGGTGGCATGATCAGCTCACTACCGCTAGCCCGCCACAGATAAACCCACTAACGCACGCGCGCGCGCGCACGCACACACACGCACAGACACCACACGCACACATTTCAGCATTTAACAATTTATGATTTAATCGTTTATAAATATGAGTGTAGCCGTGTATCGTAATATCCGCCTGATTAGATATCGTCAGTTCAACTTTGACCTTATCAGAATCCTATTTCATAACGTAGATTCAAGGACGTTAAACTAAGAAAGCTACAAATAAACTAAAGCCGATTGTTGAATTAAACTGCTTCAGTGTCATCATCAAACGAAAAGATGGCATCGATGTCATTATTAGATGAAGCAAGACCAGTCTCTATGCATGCACGCACAAGGGAACGTGTTCGTCGTCGACACTAGGCCAATAATTAAAAAATATATATAATTAACCTATTTTATATATATATATATATATATATATATATATATATATATATATATATAGTTAATTACAATTATATAAAAGTTTCTTGTGATTTAACTTGTTAAACTTCTTCCTCTCGATTCAATAAAGCAACTCAATAATGAAATTATTACCTTAAACGTGTACATATTAACATAACATACCGTACGCAGTTTCCGCTTGAGTGCATCTACATCGTTGATGATCGAACATGCATCCTTCTCCTTTTGCCGAAAAGCCGTTTCTTTACCTCTCCTTCTTTTCTTTTTAGCGTTTCTTGTTTTCTGTATGACAACATCCGGGATTTCTTCAGGACTTCCCAGACTTTCCGAACCATTTATCCTTATCCCCTTGAAGTAAAAAAATATTGGATGGTATCGTGCAAACAGTTCATTGGCAGCAAAGTTTATGGCCTAGTCGGTAAGAGCATGGGACTTTCTTACTCATGGCACTATAGTAGGGGGAGTTTTTCACCAGGTTTTCTCCGCCGAATATACCATCTTCTATACCAATTAATTTAGATCTAGTCCCAGTGGTGAAGCAGTAAATTACAGACCGTATGTGTCTCCCTCATTTGAGGTAGCTAAGCCACGTAAAATAACTCACATTTCGGCCATTATTATTACGCATGTGTGTATTTAATATTCCAATACACACACATACACACGCGCACACATACATATGTTTTGTTGAAATGTATTAAGCGAATTATTTAAAAACCTTGTGACAACTGAGGCAAGGCAAATGATGCTGAAATGAAACTATTTATTTTCTTTTGCTAATAAGCAGTAAATACCGGACCAACGCCGAACTAATTAAAATGCATTAATCAATCTTTTTGTTTGTGGTTATGCTTGGGAGCCACAACAAACTTCAAGGGTAAAGATTATTTACAGTCAATTGCCCTTATAAAAGGGCCATGGCCTCTGGCTTGAACTCGGCGTATTTATGAATGCAACTTTGCATGTTCGTCTTTGGCCGGGTTCGGATATGATAATCTGTCATGCGTGTTTATACATTCTTAGACAAAGTGTATAAGTGTATATATTTTTTTATAATCCTGTTATCTCAACTTGAATTACGGCGATGGATATGTTTAAATATGTGGTGGCTATACAATATATAAAGGATATATTTACTATATGGTTAATATAACCTGATGATTTATTATTTGTTTTAATGTCAGCATCTTAAAATATATATACATGTAGCTATTCCATTGTAGCTGCGTACATGTAACAGAAACACTGATCTTTTTCGGTCTTATAATACCCCAGAAACATTGCATATTCTATTTAAACATTCGACCTATCATACATAATTCGGCTGTTTATGTAAATGATCTATGTGCCAATCAAGTTTATGTGTATATCTATCTATAACCACCAGTAGTGTTTCTTTTTAATGTAAATTCATAATACTTACCGAAGAATTATCGATGGCCAATGTGTGTATCCGATCTTTTCTGGTTTCAGTTTTAGGATGCTCTTCAGACATACCAAGGATGTAGTTAGTAATGTTTTCATCACACAAACTCTGCTCATCAAATGTGCTCAGTTTACGATCTAGACTGCCAGGCGATAGTTTATCGTCGTCTTTGTCAATAGAACACGACCAAACGTGAATTATGTCATGAATCGCGCGAATAAATTAGCATTCATTAGTAGGCGCATACGTGGAAACGATTGTGTTTATATTCCCAAATAAAATAATTACCTATCATGGACAGTATGTCTGGTTCTCCGGGTTTAAAATGCCTTGGAAATAATGCAGGAGTTGAGATGTCCACGGGGATGCTACACCTAAATGGACTAGAATCGAAATCAAACACAGGGGACAAAAACAACATCAGTGCATCACAAGCATAACGGATACATCAACGGAAAAAATCAAACATAGACAAGTACTTATACAGAGGTATTTTGGTAGTTGTCTATCCTATACGGTTACCTTCTGCAAAATAGGAGTACTGTAAAATTATTATTAAAAGATCCTATTACAATGTGTGTGTGTGTGTGTGTGTGTGTGTGTGTGTGTGTGTGTGTGTGTGTGTGTGTGTGTGTGTGTGTGTGTGTGCAAAACACCATACATTTCCATCGATTATATAATTCTCATTTTAATAAATTATACCTTTCTGAACAAAACCTGAACAGATCCGGGCTGGGCGATAGTTTCTGGTGATGATTAGCCGACTTTGATCGAATATCCTTTACAGATTCCAGATTCATATCTCGTTTAATATTGCTGGTATGTTCGTGCGTTACCTTTTTTGGAGTAGATGTAGCCATCCAAACAATCGGTTTCTTGAAGGTATTGGTGTCGCTATCGTGACGACAATTCGTGCGATTTGACGTGTGAATCGTATGACTGAGATTGTGTGTAGACGTAGTCTGAAAACAAAAACACTAATCTTTGTTTAAACGCTTCATATTGTTATTCTGTATAGATAAAGGTTCACTCATTTAAGACAGGAAGTTTGTGTGGGTGAAAGAAAGAGAATGTGTGTGTGTGTGTGCGCGCGCGCGCGAGAGAGAGATAGAGAGAGGGGGAGGGAGTGGGAACCAAACACACGCCAGCAATCCGGTCACATGATAGTCCGCACGGTATTTAAATGGAACGAACTGATATACGAGTTGTTCATATGTTTAAATGCTCCAATTCGTTAATCTGCACGATTTCATTGGGAACAAAAGTGTGAGAATAATTGTGACGAAATCATTGTAGCTTTAAGTTTAACTAATACGATTAATTTAAGATATTTCGTGTATCCGTTGTTGCTTGAGCTGCTATTACACAACATTATATATATATATATATATATATATACTGATTACATCATAGTATATAAAATATTATGGACTGGGATGTTATATGTACATTACGTTCTCCGTAAAGCACATGGTGATGGCCTTCCGCTAAATCGTCCTGGGTACAACGAACTTTGACACTAGTGCCAGTAGACTGAGTAGTTATACCGCAAAATGCCGGCTGCCTCCGCTTTTGTGAAATTATTTCGGTTGAACTCTTCATAACAAGACGCCGCCTACATTTGTTTCTGTGAAACCTTTTGAAGTTTGAGTGTTTCCACCTCATATTCCTCGGCTATATTTTGCAAACATAAACAGTTTTTTTTAAATGATAGAAGATCTGCAAGGTGAATTATATTTCGGACGCGCTCTTTTCCAAAACGCGCGCTTTCAGTTTTGTGATTGGTAGATTTAATAACCAATGACCTGCCGTATTTCATTTTTGCCCTTATAACCGGATGAATGGTTTTATGAACTCGGAACTAAGGCAGTAAGGATGTGTCAAGATTGTGTCAAAGAAGAATATCCGGATAGGGTAAGCAACATAACCTAGGCAAGGGATAAATTTAAATACTAATTATTTCTGTGCAGTTTGGATAAACATGAATTTTGATGAAGCAGTATTTTATAACCAGTTTCGCTCCCGTATTGATGACACAGTATAAAACGCAGACTATGTCGATGTCAGTATGTGCTCTGCCTCTGGAGTCTGGGTAACACTAAACTAGATGATGGTGCTAGTCTAGTAATAGTTGACTTGTGGCAACTTAAAGCTATGCCTGAAAAGATACATCCAAGTTAGTGTTGTTGATTTTAATCGATAGGTGGCAGATGGAATGCGAAAGTATCTATGAAGTGACAGTGTAAGTCATTTCAAGTTGAACTTTTATTAAATATATTTTAAAGAATATGTAAATCTTTATGATTGGAAGCTATGAATATGTGCACAAGATTTAACTACCATAATTATATAATAGGCAACCAGTTTGATTACTAAAATCTTTGTTTAATAGAATTGTTAGTAATACTAGTAATATAAACCTGTCCGCTTTGCCTCTCCAAGTTTTGACCATAGTGTAGAAGAATTATCTAGAGATGTTGGGATTCATGTTATCAGTATAATGCCAATAACAACTGGTGATGCATTGAACTGCACTGCTATATGTTTTACTACCAATATGTATTATTTAAGGAATGCCCAAAGTGATTATTAACAGTTATTGATCACCCTCAGATGAATACGCTGACCAAAGCAATGTTCTGGTTTTGTTGTTCGGGGAGAATCCCCAGGCTGTCGCTTAATCAGCACAGCCTCTATGTTGGAGTGGTTGAGAAACCTCTTCCCCCACCACTCACAGGGGAGCAGTACGGAAAGATGGAGCCGAAATACCCTGAGGGTGGTCACTGCCAGAGTGTTTTACGTCCTCATGGGGGTTTTAACGTCCCCCTTTATTTTAAATAATTCAGTGGAGACGGCAGCACCATTTAACGTGGTCAGCCACCCGCGATGTAGTGAGCCGAGAAATTAATCCCTGGAAAAGTTTCAACATCTTACTGGGTTCGAACCTGCGACCGTTGGCACCAAGTGCCGGGTGCTTAACCACTAGGCCACTGGAGCTCACTTGCAATGTTCTTTACAAGCTCGCTCTCTATAAATTGTCTCAGAGTTGTTATACAACAGTAATCACATTATATTTGCCAGCCAGTTTTTTTCCATTTCTTGATCAAGAAAACATTTTCTTCCACTGTCCTTGAAGAAACAAGTTTCTTCCAGAAGAAAGCAAACTGCTTCAGTCATGGCCTGGAGTGAATTGTCAGGATGTCACTAACACCTATTTCCATAAATTAACTGCTGCTCTCCATAAAAGAAACAAGAATGGATTGTTTGTTGTAAAACACATATTGGCAGGCTGTGGTATAAGAGATGGTATCATTGCTTCAGTTTATCTGGTGAATGCATGTTTCTAGAGACTATTACTATGTTTATAATGTTGGATTTGTAATTATAATCCTATCATCCCCACTTTCAGAAAATACCTTTTTAAAAGATGTTATTTGGTTATATTCTTTCCCTTAGCAACATCTTTATTTTAATCAAGGTGCTTAATTAAATATTTCAGGATAATATGTGCCATGATACTGGAGCTTATATGATGAATTTTCGAGGCTGTATAAAATGTCAGAGAACAGATGCACTGCTAGTGGCTGAAAGGACTGAATCAGAAATAGACAATGAAGAGTTGATTGAATATAAACGCAAGTTAACTATTTTATCTTGTAGTAATTGTTTTCTGCATTTGTCATTGTGCAAAATATTGTGCTGTTTCTGATGTAAAATGAAAGTTCATGAACAGAATTGTTCTCGATGTTGCAAATCTGAGACAACTATATTTTTCATCGACACAGATATCTGTGGCAGCTGTGGACACATTATAGCAAGCCACGAAAGCAGGTTTAAAGTAGATGGAGACTTCCAGGTATTTTAATGATTATTTGTGATATTGGTATGTTATTTTAGTTAGAACTGTGTTCTAGATGCTGCTATTGATCTGTATTCCAGGACTGATTCTGCATAAATTAATGGTCAGTACTATAATCTTTCAGGTATACGAGATGTACTGTTTATTGTGTGGTACTGGAGAGGATGAACGAAGTATCATGCCATTAGATCCCAGACAACAGCCAATGTTCTTTTAGCTAATGAATGCATGGACCGTTTGTATATGTTTGTTTGTATGGCTATTTGTAAATATAAATATACTATAATAATAAAGTTCTTTACTACTATTCTGGCTGGCATTGTACCCATTGCTGAGCAGGACTTAACAAGAACAAAAATTACCCACTTTAAACAAAAATATTAGTTTCCAATCAATATAAAGTCTGTAAATATGAGGTTTGAGGTGCTTGCTGATTAAATTCCTTAGGGGATTAAAGTTAAATTGTAATTATTTGTAAATTTTACTATAGACTATGGCAAGGGATGCCACATGCTAATGTTTGTAAATATTTCATTTTACAGACAAGCAGAAATGCTACAACATCATACAAATTCTGGTTCATGACACACATCTTTGCAAACGTTTTTACTAAACTTTTGTTTTGGACACTGAACAATAATCAATTAGTTTGTATCACTCATGCTGCTTTTCTTACATACTGCATAGCTTTCCAATTTCTTCAGGCTATGATTTTGATGTACATGATCAGAAACAATTGGAGTAAAGCATTTATTATACAAAATAAAATCACCATATTTATCATGTACAGATATCTTGTATGCACGAAGGTTAATATTATTAATCAGAGAGTAACTGTGGTACCAGTAAGCAGATAACCCCCTCCACCACTCATGTTCACCATTGGATGTGTTCGGTTTGACAGCACCTGGAAATATCAAGTTGATGAGTTTAATTTCTGTGCTGGTCTCGCCTGGAATATATAGCTGACAAACATCTGCCAAGGGAAACAGAACACATCCCACAACCTGCAGGTTTCCAGCATACTCCTCTAATCACTGCACCATTGGAACACCCACAATTATCAATTTGTTATATGACCAAGAAATTGTGCCTTTCAATTTTAAGTAAAATACTGCAGTTCCTTACGTTCCACATGGAACTAAAGTTGAAAATGAGCATCCTTTGCACAGACACTAAAGATATTTTAATGCATTCAGTTCCTACAAACAGTTCTCTAAATTAGACATTTGTGGTAACTTTTCATTCACCTCTTACCAAATTCTAGTATAAATTAGTCAAAATTTACAATGTCTGTACTGACTAAATTGATCTAAAATGTCAAAACACATTTGCAAATTGCAACTCATCTTAAAATGATAATTATAATCATGGTAATTTTTGACATCGCATACTGCCTAATTATATCGACATTATTTCCATAAGCATATAAAACAAGTCAGCCGGATGAGGGGAAAGAAAAAAATATGATATTTGCCCAACAGGAATGAATTTTTTTTCTTCCGATTTACAGATTATCTTATGTTTGGAACAGCCATCATAAAACCGAAAGATACATAAAATAGCTGTGAATGTAGAAAGTGGTATGTTCTGTAAATGACATGCTGCAACTTTAATCTCCATTCTTCGAAACAATACGAATCTATCATTTGATTATACCCAGTAGATGTCCTTCCTATTATTACCTGATAGCCTCTGAGCCAGGTCTCTGTCAGCTTTAGGAGAACCACGCCTCCTCTGTCTCTAAGATGCACATAACAATCCATGAGTGGCTGAAATAAAGTCAGTCATAAGTAATATTTGACTCGAAAAAATAATATCACGAGTGCCATAAACAAATCCAAAAGGTTTGTTTGCACAAACACACCACACTTTTTACACGAGATACACAGACTTGGGTGTTTACAAACCATACCTCTTTGTACTGACAAAATATCACTATTGGTCTGCTTGGTGCCACAAAATCTATAAGACTCATAACTATAGGAGTGGGATGAAATTTTGTCGCCACAATTAGTCTGAAATTATAAATAAAATCTCATTACATATAAAAACTAAACACAAATGAAACCATAACTAATTAGAATTCAAACTGGACCCCAAAATGTGACAAAACACTGTTAATTCATTTCCAGCCACAAATATGCAGAACATATTGCAACACTAAGCCACAAATATTTAATATTTTGGGGTATTTTATTACTTTACATCACAGTAGTCAACATATTGTAATTATTCATATTTGTCAAGCATTCTGTTTAATAGGTAGATTATTTGACTGGATAAACCAATCATATAATGCGTTGAAAGCCTGATCACACAATAATAACAAACCCATCAATATCTGCCTGCTCTATTGATGTTTGGACTCCTTGATAATATCTCTGTCTTTCTTCCCATCTTTTCTTTCGGTCTTCTTCCTTGATGAAGAAACAAACAAAATAAAGTCTTAGTGAAGTCCGATGCATATTATATCTTTGTACAATGAGTAACACATTTTGTTCTCAGTTGCCACTTCTTATTTTACCGTTGATATTAATATAATATTATTGTACACACACTTTGCAAGAATTATTTCAAAGAAATATACCAGATGCCTGGATATATTATTAATAACTGTATAGGCACAACCTGCCCACTTGATGTAATGCACATGCCCATAATCATTTGTGCATCCAGGTACAATTACTAGTGCTTGTGTTATCTAGTTAAAACACTGCCAGTAATAAGGACAACAGATGGCAACTGCATTTGTATAGAATTAACAACAGAATACTAGTTAGCATACATACATTTATTTCCACATGACCTCTCTTCAGTCCCTTTTTAGCTGAACCACATGGCTTTTGACAAGGTTCGCTTGATTCCTCTGCTTTCTTACCACCATCAATTTCCCCATCATTCTGTAATTTCACATAAATCATCAGTTAATGCCATAAGCTTTGTATAGACATAGATTTCGGGTTATAGCAAACAGTACTTCATAAATCACTATCAAACTGCAACCAAATTCCTATGATCAACCGAAGGATGTAGATTTTAACATCCATGAAAAACAAAAATTACTCAAATATCAAAACAGTATGAAATATAATTAAAAGCTTAATATTATCAACAAAACTAAATATCATAAATGAAATGATCGGTCTTTATATGAGATAATGATGTGTTCTGTAAAACTGGAACTCCAAAGTAGGTTCACTTCTTGGAACCCAGTGAGAAGGAACAAATCAATTGGAAAAAGTTACTAGCCACCTGGCTTGGCTGGTGACTGGCCAATAACAAGAGTCTGACATGAAGGTCATTTTTGTCTGGGACATACAAGTTATGAATATTTTATAATAAAGAATGCGAGTGACACTAATATATTTATGACATTAATGTAAAGTGTAACAAATCGAGGAAAAGTGGATTTATTCACACCTTCTCGATTGACGTGCAATCCACTTTTTCAGTATCCGCTGTATCTCTAATATACGTATCCAGATCAGAACCAGGAACTTTAACATCTGCACCATCGGCGCCTCCGGGTCTTTTGAGTTGGGCAACTCTAGCCATAGGGAAGTTATAGAGATTCTTCTGATACTCCTCTGGGAAGTCAAAAGATTCTACAGCTTGTCTGAAACAAACCAATATTAATCAACAACTGGTATGTCACATTAGTCATAACTTTCCCCTCGGGTTTAGCAAAACACTTCACAGCCACGTCGTACCACCTTAGAAATAGATCTGACTTTTGTTACATGCTGTATATCTCTGATTATGGTGGATTATGCTAATTAACTCTAATACCATTATATCCAGCTCTTATCATATACCAGGCCCTATATAATTTCTATGGCTCTCAGCTGTATCTAAACCATCACATGCACAGATGATAATAACATAATCAACTTGCCAAATAATATAAATGACATTTGTAGTTATCTGCTGAGAACATTGAAAGTATCCAACAAAATACTACATGTATTTATACAACTTCAGTCTTTCTAGGCACGAGTATGTGATATACGCATGTGTAATATGCTAGAAATTATAGTAAGCACACATCTAGTAAAGTATAACTTGCAAAATGAGAATCCTGGTGGCCAATAAAGATTACTTATTTTAATACCTGCGTGCTCATCGCTATTCAAACCTAGGCCTTCGATCAACTACATGTGGCTATGTTAATAAAAGATAGCTGATCTTAAAGAGTACTCACTGTACGGGAGCAGAACCTGAAAATATGTGTATTACTGTACCCTGTCCACCCATTCTCTCCATGACTGCTCCAACAACTAAACCTACACAACTCTCTACCACCATCAGCTTACTACCCGAGTGCACATTTGCCCAGGACAAAAGCTGTCCAAGAGAATCCATCCGTAGATTACTGTATAAAGTATAAAACAAGACATCTTCAATTTTTTGAACTAATTCAGAATTAAAAACTGTTACAAGAATAATAATAAAAACGCAGTTATAAAGCCACTTAAGTGGTGTGCAAGATAATTATATGGATCCAATCCCCATACAAGTCAGCATTCAATCAGCAGATTTAAATCTAACATGTAGACTCAAATATTCTTAAATTTATGGCATGATTGCATATTTAACAATTCATCTATACAATTTTATTCGCCCAATTAAAGTAAAGCAAACCCAAGAAAAATGCAGTTTTATGTGCTATAGAAAATGCACACTAATTAGTTATTGTTATAATGGGCTTAACAGCATGGTACAGATCTATAAGTAAATACCTTTACAAGAGCTATTATGTCATCCCTAATAAATTAGTAATAAGTATATAAATCTCCATAATAAAAGAAACCTACCATATTCTGTTTGGACCTTTGTTGTAGTACATCTCCAGCAATAGCCTAGCTGTTGGCTTTAGCACAGTAATGATGGGGACATACCTGTTAAAATAAAGTAAAAATTCTGCCCAAATGTAACCATCTTCGATTCCAAACTTGTTATCACATATTCTTGTCTAGATATAGCCCTAAATTATAGAGAACAAATAATAGTATATGTAAATTCGCAGATGTTTGCATGATCATTCAAAGCTGAAAATATATTTTAAGTTTAAATAGTTCATATACTTCAAAATCGATAACCCCTTCATATCAGCACAACAGAAGATAACCGAATGTCATGCATATAACATTGGCATGGTATCCGAAATAATGATTAAACTATGATATTGTTAAACGTAATATATGCCAGACAAATTCAATTCCAGACTTGATTGGAAATTGATAAATTTGGAATTGAAGTTTGCTACAAAAAATTAAATCTACAATTTAATTTACCATTAAATATTTTTAATTCAGAAATATTTTTTCCATGACAATCCTACTTGGAATATAAACTATTTGGAGTAGGTAAAAGGTAGTAGGTGATAATGATGATTGGTGTTTTATGGCCACTTTTGTGCACATGGTAGCCTAAATGGACCGAGCGACCTCCAAAGGTAATAAGGTGAAGTCAAATATGAAACAACCGTCAGATATACCCACGCCGAGATTTGAACACGGGTGGTAAAAAAAGAGTAGGTAAAACATGAAATTGAGTGGAATTGTATATGATCAATTTTATTGAATTGGAATTCACCCTATGTCTGATATATGCCAAGTAAATAACATAACAAAATACAGTGCTAGTATTTAGCTTAAAATTATTATAATTTCTAACCAGATGTGGAAATCAGTTGAGCCAACGAAGTTCAAACTTTTGAGGATAAAACAATAAATACAAAGCTGAACCCTGTATTATTAACCAACAAAAATATTAATTGTGTCATCATGTTCAAGATATAAAGTCTATATTTCTATGCATGCAGAGAGAAATTCACATCAAAACAGGCAATACAACTATATGCCTAAGTCTTCAGTTTATAAACAAAAAGTCAAGCCGCACTCACTTTCTTTTCTTTTTCTTAATGTATTTTTGGCGAGCAAATTCATTTTTTTGGTTGAAAGTGGCACTGTTCTGAATTAACTGCTCAACAATTTCCTGAAATATAACAATAACAATTGATAAAATAAGAGATTACTTTCAGACTACATATAGGCATTGTTAATATTGCACAATGAGAAAGACGACCTACTTCACCATGTATGCCTTCTTTACGCATAGTTCTGATAGTATCCGAGGATAGTTTTTGGTTGAGGGTTGTATCAGTTAGGAACCGATTATCTTTTACTCCATCTTCATGAGGTTCTGAAACAAAAGAAAAATTATTTAGGTTCAAATTCTTAGAACTCCCAAAATACTTGAAATGTTTACATGTCTGGATTCCCTCCGAGATATAGTCACTAAACAGAGATTAGCAACAAACCTTGTTCGAGGTCTACATCTTTATCCACATCTGTGTGGCTGACTTTAACCAACTTATGGTTAACAACTTCAAAGCTGGTACCATATGGAAAACCAATTGCTGAATCCAGGAAAAATTTGCATCTCTCAATCCAGAGTTTGCTGAAATTATTTATCGGTAACTGTTATAATCGAATGAAGTGGCTATGAACCATAACGGTGCTCCCACAATGTGATATAAATATATATATATATATATATATATATATATATATATATATATATATATACATACACATATCCATTATATATACATACAAGATTAATCTACCATATATCCTATAATGAAATATTACATTACCATTATTTAAGATTTATCTGCTATACCATGTCCATAAGCCCAATTAAAAAAAATATTACATTGATTTGTGCTAAACAACTTAAGATAATTAGCAGGGTTCTTTTAGCATTCTATTTTCCCCCATTCCTTTAGTGAATACAATATGTGAAAACAATCGATAATTATACGTAATCTGTATATTCTTTAGAGGTGCAAATAAAGAACATTGGAATTTACCAGGGTTGGATTTATGACAGTCATAAACCTGTTTATGACATGACAGTGTCAAAAATACCTTTACAACATCATAAACCTTTTTTCACTATATTCTGTGGTTTAATTTTTTTTTAACTTTCACTTTTGATTTGTTTTGGTTAGAACTAGTCGTGGATTATCATTATATCACAATTAGTATATTTATATATTACAAACATGAATGTAAAAAAATATATTATGTTGGTCTCTTACATTTTTTCCAATTCAGTAATCAATAATAACAGAAATAATTTAGAGGTATCTTTTATTCAGTAACCAGACTCTCACATCTTTCACACATGTTCAATTGAATCCATCCATTTGATACATCAATAATGCAAATCACAAATTCATTGGAGGATCCTGTGACAAAATACCAGCATGGCTATTTTTTCATTACCCAGGCGTATCTTAGTGTGGATCCCAACAAAGCTTGAGAAATCCTCTCAATGGATGCTGAAGAAGCAGGATCTGACAATAACTGAAGTGCCAGTTCTACAAAGTCATGTGGCACACCACATTTCTCTACTGCCTTCCACCTGGAGACAGCTGGCCACAATTGGCTCATTGTGGATGTTGGACCACCCATCCCGAACCAATGTGGCAGTCTTACCACTAACACTGTC
Organism: Paralvinella palmiformis; assembly: GCA_025642065.1. Lineage (NCBI taxonomy): Eukaryota > Metazoa > Annelida > Polychaeta > Terebellida > Alvinellidae > Paralvinella > Paralvinella palmiformis. The sequence goes on along the minus strand of JAODUP010000427.1, from coordinate 613,841 downwards.
CCTCACATCCTGTGTGAGCTGGTTATGCACATTGTCTAGCAGTATTCCACCGATGGCTTTACGACTTGGTGGTGTGTAGCCTGGTCGGACCAGCTGGATCACCCAAAAAAACTGAGGATGTTCTGTCACGATGAATGAGATGTTGCAAGCAAAGAACATCTTTGTAATCTCAATGTCAAGTGTAGACTTGGCTGTACTGACGTTTTTGTGATATGGCTACTGATATCTGATTGGCTGGACACAACATGTTTCTTCTGCTGTTAGGTGAGTGTGATCTAGGCCTCTTCTGGGTGATATTGGTGGATGCTACAATATCACTATCTGTGGCTTGATTGTCTAGTTTAGCACACAAGGAATGGTGACTTTTAATTCTCACCCATATTTTGGAAGAAGTGTAATGACTGAATTTCATGTATGCTTAGAAATATAGATATGACCAAATACCAGGACTTTCCAAGGACCTGTGCAAACCCTGACTTAGCATGAACTTTACCATCCACTGTCTAAAAAAAATTCCCAGATGGGATGGGCAGGTCTACCACCTTAAACATGACTGGTTACTGTGCTATAATATCCAACATTTATGAAAAATACTGGTCTTAGAATGTATTACATTATGACTCAAGGAAGTATCCCCAGGCTATCACTTGTTTGGCACAGCCTATTACTCAAGGTTTGTTTGTTTTGTTGTTTGGGGAGAATCCCCAGGCTGTCGCTTATTTGCCACAGCCTCTATGTTGTAGTGATTGAGAAATTTCCTCCCCCACCACTCACAGGGGAGCAGTACGGAAAGATGGAGCCGAAATAACCCGAGGGTGGTCACTGCCAGAGTGTTTTATGTCCTCAGGGAGTTTTTAACATCCCCCTTTATTTTAAATAATTCAGTGGAGATGGCAGCGCCATTTAACGTGGTCATCCCCCACGATGTTGTGAGCCGAGAAATTAATCTCTGGAAAGGTTTTGACCCCTTGACTCAAGGTCTATTTATCCACTTTGATTGTAATGAAGCCACTCATGAAACTAACCATGTGTAACTATTATTTAATGTGAAAGCTATAAGATGGACTAATAGAATCAGATTAGCAGATATCTTGAGCTCTTGTCACATGGAGGGTCACTAATTGAAACCATTGTCACTGCATGCATGGTCAACCACATATATACACAAGCACCAACCCAAGAGCTCTAAAAACAAATACCACCAGTGTATGATTACCATAATATCAAAATATGCATTTGGCAGTTTATGACAATATCATGTCATAAACCTGTTTATGACATGAAGTCATAAACCCTGGATTAATCCATGGTTTCTTACATTGTGTCATAAACTTGCCAACCCTGGAATTTACCTACTTCAAAATTATTTTTATATGTGCAAGATTTAATGCCTTATTTACAAGATGTCAAATGTTCTACCAAAAAATCAAAATAGATGAGGGTTCCTGTTAATAATTTTTTTTGAATTGATAAGGATGTACATGTGTTTGAGTAACGCCTTGGACCTATAATGGCAGCAGGCATTGTATGCTCCTCTGGGAGTTGAGGTGTGTGCTGGATTGAAACAGGTCTGATAAAAGCTATCTCTTTAAAGTACCTAGGAAAGGTACTACACCTGATACATGGCACTATATAAATGCTTGAATTGGTAACAAGAATCATACCCCACTACCCCACAAAAGACAACCTGTACCCCCACCCTGAGACAACCAGTATACCCTTCTGATCCTAAGCCAAGGGTTTATTTCACTATATGGAATAGATTATTTATCTGTATTATTATGTATATTTATGCTCTGTTTAAATTGGACAAATTTCATATCAAGAATGCTTCAATAATTATAAATCATTTCTTGATCTATGACATAAGTTAAATTTATCTAGGCTGTTCAGTAATGTGTCTTGTATGATCAATAATCAGAAGAAAACTAAGTAGCTAATCATAAAATATAAACTAATAGAAAGCACCATTTCTTTACTGTTTGTTAAATTGAATAAAACTGTGAATGAAATAATCCAAGTGTAATAGTTTTCAGTAATCTACTTGATCTGGTGTTGGGAAGTAGTTTTTTGTATGATCAATACCAATGACAAGAAGACTGAATGGTTTCTCATTTAATTTAAGAATGCATTACACTTGGAAAGGGTTATCTAATTGCAATCACTTAAATCATATATACCATCACACATGGAACATGATGACACATACAGTTATCTACTCAAGTTGTATGCCCTTCCAGAGTCATTCACTAAATTACAATAGAGATCATTGAGTGAAGCTTTTCGTTCTATGTAGATTGACAGCACAATGTGTCCTACCCCCCAATTCTGGTTACTCTTCAACCAGTGTCAGGACAAACAATTATGTGGAGGGTTGGCACAGACACTTGAATTATCGAGCTGCAAATGGTAACCCACCTTTTATGTACTAGTCCTTCTGCTGGATCGCGAATCACATTTCCTTAAGCTACAATCAGAATTTTTCGGGGAAGGAAAACTCCAGCAATATCAGCAATAGACTGCCAAATCAACACAGGGTTTACTCTGGGGTGAGTACATTGTGGGAAACTGTAACTCATCAATGCTTCACAATGCATGCAGGAAAATGGGTTACCAGATGTCTCAGAATGGGGGTATGGGTTGTCTCAGATAGGGGTACGGGTGGTCTTGTCTGGGATATGGGTTGTCTAGAATTCCTTGAATTATATTATTATGAAGCCAATGGAACTGTTTCATTATGTTAAATATGAGTAAAACCACACCTGATGTTAGTATCAGATTTGCTTTGACCAGATTTCTTCAGACCACACATAAGGAAAAATTTATTCTAGATCTAATCAAAATGTAAGCAAGTCGACACCAGATCAGGCAGATGTCTGATACTCAATATGCCAGTTTTTTAGGGAAAGGATACTATTTTACAAAGGTGTAAAAGGCGTATCTTGTAACCAGTAGATTTGGCCGTATCCCATTTATATAAATGTCAATGTTCTGAGCGCGGGTTCGATATAATACACTTTTACTTTATCAAGTTTATGGCGGAGACTCGGACTAGGCATTTCAATGATTGGATGATTGGCGGGAGGCCTACCTTCTTAAGAAAAAGATCACCAGGCTTTTAACTAAATGACACACTTCACAGACACATATAACACTGGTATATTATATGCCACATTATAAAATTTACGACATGAACGTGCTGACAAATGGAACTAAACGACAGCCTAAATCTGTTGTACTGTTACTCAATTATCGCTCAAAACACACCTATTTCTTCTTACGGGTACAACTTTCAGATTTTTATCTTTCCGTATAACTACTTGGTCTCCTTCCTGGATGATACCACAAGTTGTCTCTTCTACCGTAAGTGTCTGTTCTGCCATAACTGTCGATGTGCTATCTTTATGGACGGAAATAAACGTCGAAACACCATAAATCCAACAACATGCCGCAACACTTAGAAATAAAGGTGGCGCCACTGACAAAGCAAATGTAAACAAATCCACGTGTCGTGTGAGCGATCTGTTTTCATATTTGAAATTTTCAAAAGGGAATTTGTGAGCTATTGGAATTAATAGGGTGTAGAACATATTATTGTATTGGTAATATCAAAGACCATATATAACCCTATACGACCTTTGCTAATATGAAGTCATCATTAATCTTCATTCGGTTTTAACAGACGGGTTAAGATAATATATTTCAAACGATTTTGATGATGTTATATGTAATGTTTATTTATTCACTATGGGCAGTTTCAAACCTTCGGGTTAATACACCAGTCAAACAAGCCATATATATATATATATATATATATATAGTCTAATTATCTACTTTTATTTTCAGCTTGCATTGAAATAAAGTCATTATAATGATACACGTTTTATATTTGAAACGTTATGATATTATTTAATGTTCTAGCTAAACTGATACTTGTGTACCTATAACGTAACTTTATTTCAGATTATATTAAATACATATACATGAAGTGACACTATAGAATACATTTATACCAATTTTCCTTCCATAGAAGCAAATTTATGGCTAGTCATATTGGAACCATCATGTTAAAAATTTATATTATTTACAACTTCAAAATTCATTAATTATTTGACCCATATTATAATTCTTTTGAATTATTATTTTTTCGTCCAAAATGAATACTTCAATACTGAGCGATATAGTAACACCATTAAAGTGATCAGTCACCGATTGCATATGTTAAGAATTTATTCCAAGACTACCGTAGGTTCTGGAAAAGTGTGGAACTTCAAAGATATTTATATGTGAAATAAGAGTTTTACCGAGTAGGCCACCTATATATAGCTGTTCATTAATTAATATATCTTGTCTATAGGAGCTCATTAATTATACCCCTCAAAAAGATGCATACTGAAGGTTCCAAGATACTGATCCCAGTGGTGTATATAATTATTTTAGTTCAATTTATTTATTTTACAATCCACCCAGTTTACACAACTGCAATGTACCGGTAGTTGTTCAGTAGTTTTGTTTATATATTTAGAATCAATTTTATATTCTAATTCCTACTGGAACCCTGTGTGGGCTAGTATTTCTTTAGGAATGGAATATGCCAAGAACGATATAGGTTACCTATGTATGCATCTTTTCATTATGAATATTATGGTTAGTTTGGGTGTAACCTTTTTCATTCTACTGAAATGCATATTTTACTTACAGATACATCAGAGTAGTTGTCTATTCCCATTGCTGTTTTACTCTTCATTTCAGAAATTTATTGAGACTTAAAAACCTCCACTATTTTGTTGGACAGGGTTTAAAACATCAAAAATTGTTAGCTACAAAAATGTACACAAAATATATCATTTTATTGTTTATCCACATTTGAAAATCTATCCCATCACATACTGAACATGTACCACAGAAATATTGTAAACTGCATACACATTATGTTATGTCTACACATGCACACTGACCTAAATACCAGCAATTCATTATTTGAGGAAGATTAAATAAATATAGTAAATAACACACACACACATACTATATATATGCACCAAACTGAGAAGCACACACATCATTACTAGTCAGCATGTGCATAATAGGCACAATTCCGTGTACTCACAAAGTAAGAACTACAAAATGTAACAAACAATGTTTCAGACAAAATAAACATGACACCATTTAATAAGGAAGGCTAAAAATTGGAATGTTCAAACTGAAGGCACAAAATATACCACAATTTATTAACTTTGGTATCACACACTCGCACTCAGTTATTTACACACAAACTCATAATATATATATATATATATATATATATATTCTGATAATGTGTAGATGGGATCACACTCTCAAATAATTATTCACAAGGATAAAAATTTGAAAAAGACACAATAAAGGGCGTTATAAAACTTCTTACATTCAAGTCATTTAAAAATTGTGTGCCAGTTTATATATTTCTGCTAAGGTTTACATTTTGTAACTAAAAATATTAGTTTTTTATTTGTGAATTGTTCTAATCTTTATCATTTAACACAACCGTGGTACAATAACCTAACAACAAATTCTCAAGGTTTAATGTAAATCTAGACGTCATAAAAAGCAACAAACTAGTGCTAGGACAGACACGATCAAGAAATTATCATGGCTAAATAAAGTAAGTATCACATTTTGTATGGCCGTAATACTGAAAACGTAGAGCTGAGGGAACGAAGACTGACTATGCGTCGACGTGGATATAATCTCATGCAAGTTGGCAATCGGTTGTGTACAGCAACAAAGCCAAAGCAAATGATCACAGCAATCAGCAGCAACAAACCAAATGTTAATGATGGTGCTTCTTTCTGAAAATTTAAAACAGCTGAACGTATTATACATGAAATTTAAAGTCTGATCTGTACAGAAAATTTATATTTGTTGAACCAAGAAACACCAAGAGAATGGTACTGATGCTGCAGTGGATGAAACTATTACATGTATGTGACTGAAACATTGTTGTGTGTTGAGAACACACCCTTGAAAATAATCACTCCAATAAATTAAATAAGCATAATATATAACTCTACATTTAAAATAAGAGAATAACATACTCACTGAAGGATCAGACAGAGTTTCAATTTGTTTCTCTTGCCAGTGTATTAAATAGTCAAAAAGTGTGACATAAAGAGGATGAATTTCCTGCAAGGCTTCCTAAAAACAGAAGTGATTACACGTTATTTTGTAATGTTGTATGATGTGGACATTACAATTATATCAAGTGTGAGATGGCTTTATCCCAGCATTTGTTAAGTGATCTAGGCCTCACCTCTAAGATTGATCTACAATTGATATAACACATACTGTGAATGAGATGAAATAATCTTGGATCTGAAACAATATCAAGTGCATTTTCTCACAAACCTCATGGAAAATGACCAAAAACACCATTCGGTGTACCACATTCCAGACAAAATGACAGTTCATTTACATAAGATGTCCAACATATTTAAATTAGTACTGCGTTTAGCTTATTGATTTACTTCAATGTTTGCAATCAATTTCCATCTCTTTTCAATACCCTTCATACTTAGGGGTAACTGTAAAGTAATAAAATAATAATTACAAACTTCTATAGTGCCAGTATCCTTGAAAAGAATGGAGCTCAGTGGCGCCCCTAGTACAGGGGTTGGGCAAACTCATAGACCAGGTACAATGCAAAATTCATCGACAAATGATCAAATGCAGTGGAAACTTAGGAGGGATAAGCAAGTCTGAAAAGGTGAATTTTCAAATGGTGATCAAAAGAAACTATGCTCTTTGATGATTTAACATGTTCAGGGAGTGAATTCCACAGAGTAGGGACAGCAACTGAGAAAGCACGAGTCCCAGCATGAGTTTTAACCCTGGAAACAGACAACGAGTGAAAACCAGATGAACGGAGCTTTCTGGGCTTAGGCGATAGAGAAAGCATGGAAAATATACACAAAGGTTCTCCGGAAGAAAGAGTTCGATAGGCAACGGTACAGAGTTTGAAAATTCTATGAGATTAAACATGGCGGCAGTGAAAATATTTCAGGAGTGGGACAGTTCTGAACACATTGAAGTTTTAGAATATCCTTAGATGCGATGTTATAAAGATGAGAGTTGAAGTAATCAAGCCTACTAGTAATGAGTGAAGTAGCTCACAGTTGAGTCGCTTACTCCAGTAGCCATAGTAATATTGATATTTACACAGGATTTGGCTTCATTACCTTGCAAGATGAAGTTATCTCAGAACTGCTAATACAATGTGACATATTATAATGTCATATTTTGACACTATGATATAATTTAAAGACCAATTTCAAACACCAGTAGCTCACCTGAAGGCGATAACTCTGGGGGTTGAACAAATCAAAGCATTTTGACTTACTGGTATCACCTTCCCCCCAGAGTTCTATGGCAAATGAAAATGGAATCTGAAGTTGGAAAAATCTCAATGAAATATTCATATTTAAAAAGCAAAATTCAACATATGACATTCCATTACTATTGTTGATTATTTTATTTTTAATATTAAACAACTGACTAAAATTGGACATGAATGTCTAATTTGTTTCATAGTGACAGTAGTATGATAGACTATGTTTTGGAATATGATTTATTGTGGTCAGTTTTACAGTTCAAAGATATTTCAAAATGTTTGTTGTTGACATTTTACATCTCATTATCAATGTCTGCGCAGTGGAAAAGATTAAACTACAGATTTTTTAAACCTTCTTAAATTCCAATAACATCAATGAATGCATTTGATAAATAACAATAATTGTATTACACGTATTAAACTACCTTCCTTTTCCCGGCCATATAATCGAAGACAGTACCATCAGCTGTATAATCATTTAGTTGATAAGCCAACCCATAGGAAAACTTCTTAACTGAAGCAGCAGCAACGGTTTCAGCAAGTTCAAGCATTTTGACAATATTTTCAGGCTTTCGCTGGATCTTTTTGGAATATGTATCTACAACGAATACAAATATGGACAGACACCGTAGTTAATCAGTTTTTGTGAAATTACTGAAATAATTCGCAGAAATATCTACTACATAGTATTATTTGTGAAGAACTATCAATTTTAGCATACCTGCAAATGGCACATAAATCTGCCTTATACCGGAATGAAATGACACAAATGCATCAAACTTGTATCTGGTTGTAAGATCAATTAGTACTAAACACTCCGGTTCTGAAAAAACAAACGACAAACACACATACAAATCTAAATCGGAAGAAACTGATTAAACATATTATCTTCTTCTTGATGTCACCAATCCTGCTGGCATCACCCAGTGTAATGCTTTTCATTACAACATCAGAAGTGCCTTACTATGTACACAATAACACATTACTAAAAACATATCCATTTGGACTTGCCTTGAATTATATAATCTCATCAGTTTGTCCTACTTCATTTGTTTAATTCTTTTATTAAACATACTATTTGTTGTAAAACAACACAAAAATCGGTTCAGCTCATCTCAGCACCGCATTAAATAAGCATCATTGTGAACATACTACAGCTGGTCCGAATAATTACAATTCAGCCCAATATAGACTCTTGATTAACTATAGTATAATTATACGAACAAACAATACTCAAACCTGAAAACACTTCTCTGCCCCGATACTCTTCATCATTTACATCAGAAGAGCTACCCTTTGCGCCATAGTTCCAATCAAAGTTCCTGTTTATATCCACACCCGTGCTTGTTCCTCTCCAGCAGTAGTTACCCGTGTTTTCCACATACCTGCGACCATCGGGATTCATCATGGCCACAACAAAGAGATCAATCTTGGAGAGTATACTCCTTGAATATTTGAATCCAGGCCACTCTTCTGGCAGCGACAAGCCACTGGTTATATTTTGCAGGAGATAAAACATGCTTTCAACTGGAAGAAACTCTCGAGCATGTTCACCAAATGACAGTAGAATTTTGAGTTTGGGGTTCGGCACAGTTTCAGAGGTCACCCTGATGCTACGGCCATCTGTAAAGTTTGTCATTCTCAAGACAAGCTGAGGCTGACTCTGTCTGGATGTATATGACCAGTCAATTCTGAAGTAATTTGGGTTTCTACTGACGATATCTTCCAAGTGTGCTTGTATCCGACTGAGATTGTGATAAATTTCATAGTCTGGGAGGTATTTCTCCATTTGTGGAAGCACATTATTTTCAAATGTAGACATGGGAATGCACAACAACCATAACAGATTATATAAAGGAACCTTTGAAAGACAGACGATCCTGGAAATATGATAGATTATGCAACATTCTGAGATTCTCCAATCCATTCTTGATTCTTTTTTAACAATGCAGTATCCTAACAGTTCACCAAGCAGCACCTCTAGAAAATAAATGAAGAGAATAAATATTCAAAAGGTTTAAGCTCATTCATATATGTAAATAGTCTACCCTAAACCATGTTACAACTACATACATTTTGTGATTTAAACATTGTATTACCTATTACTGTTATGAACAGGACAAGTCACTCATAAATGAATTTTGTCTTGTTTATATCTGGCATGAGGAGCTGTTGTCATTCATTATTTTTGCCTGATAGAAATGTTAGACAATGTTGAAAGTAAATATGTATACTATTTGCACTACTGATTTATCTTATAGATTTAGTTATTTTTATTAAATTGTTCATTAACATGATAGACACTTGATAGGAAAGCTTTTACCACAAAAGAATTTAAATTATATTGTGTATAAAATAAATCAATATTGGTAAGTCTTTCTGTAGTTTCATAAGTTTGTGGACATTACCCAATTTTGATGTTTCAGCTTCACTCACTCACACACAAATGTGTGTGGGTGTAAAACCCACCAGATCATCCATAATATGTATGAAACTGTATACAAACTCATACAAACTGCATAATACAGCTAATTTAGCATGCTATATATTACTTATAAAAATTATTCATAGAAGTTATACTATGACTATAAAATTGATAGATAGTAGATGTTGGAACAAGTGCACTAGGATTTATTAATTATGGGTAATATAGAATAAATTAAGTTTTAATTGCTCTTATATTGGGATAATGCAAATGTTTTGAAATTCTAAAGTTCTGAGAGATTGTTTCTTTAAATCAATGCCAGGACTTAGTGTTTCTGGTTAAAACAGCAGTCACAGTGTGAAACATCACTATCCCACAGCAACAGAAACAAGGACTGATGAGGTACACTTTAATCTGGTTACACCTATAGAGTTCTGAGCAAACAGAAACAAAATATTGGCATGCTGCCAAGGTAAGATAGCCAGTAGTGCATGTTGTGTATGTGTCACTGTCCCATATCAACAATAAAACTTGATTTGAAAGGATGCATGCCATCTCTAATTCTCTGGTACGATTATGTTTTAGCTATTATTTACGATAACACAAATTCATTGCTCCTCATTGTAAAATTAATCTGTTTCATATTTTGCATGTTCTGATAATAATATTATTTATAGCAGCTAGTAGGAAGGCAGCACATGCTATACTGGTCCCACAATTTCCTCATTGTATGTATGTTATATTAATATATTTTAACTTACAAATCTCATTATTATTATCATGATTGGAAATTGTGAAAAATACATTACTAAATTACTTACTATCATTGACTCATACCTCAAACATAGACACATAATTATTTCAACATTCCTAAAATCTTAATGTTAAATGTTTTATGTAAATAAAATGTCAGAACATTGGGCTGCTAGAACACAGAGTATACTTCAATTCAACTACATGATTAAGTTACTAATTAGGCCAGTCTTAAATGTAAATGTCTAAATTGCTACCTCCGGCCAATATTCTTAATTTTAAGATATATCATGGATCCTTTAAAAGCGAAAAACACAAATATATCTTGGTGGGTTCATTTATCACAACTATCTATGAAGAGAAATACCTACAGTATGGCATGTTATTTCAAAAGGATGAATATCCCCGATTTATTTTTTATCAAGTTTTATTGTTGTTATTTTTCCATCCCTTTCTTAGAACACAAAAAAAACTGAGCTGATAAATAATTAATTTTCTATAAGTAGTAATATAATCTGAAGAGAAAACTCCGAGCTAAGCCCTTTATAAAATCCGTCAATTAGCAGCTTTCATATTTACTAATCCACCTAACTATTAATTTTTTTATAATTCAACGAGCTTCAGTTCCAATTATTCACTATTTTAATGCCAATAGCATTAGGAAAGGTCTGTTTATTCAGAATACTAAAATCATTCAGAGAAAAATGGGACATTGCATTCACCAGTATATAAGGTTTGAGCATTTTTATTCCAGCTCTGTAATAACACTGTGTTAGTTTGAAGAATAATTACGTGCTCAACCACTAAACACAATCATGGAATGACTTACTACATTTGTAAATATTGCTGTAATCAGCAGCAATTTAATTTAATTTAAACCTCATGAACAAAATTCCCAAATGCTCTGATTGAAAAGACCAGGATAAGTTTTCTTTCAACCTGCAGCTGTTTAAATAGACCAAAAATAACTAAATTCAGACATTTAAAAAAATTTATTGTACGAATAATTCAGCAAAATTGTTAACCAAACGGAAAAGTAATTCTATGTAATTATAGCTAACATGCGAATAAATTGGAAGTAAACTAGTATTATTTCTGGCATTAGGCATCACCCTAATAACTGCAAGTATAGGTGACCAGCTTGGGAATGGGAGCTTTCACAAACGAAGTGTTCCCACCAATTATCAAATACTGATAAGTTGTAAGATATCGATAAAATAACTTGATTGTGAGTCGTGATTAGACCAAACCAATCAGTGGTGAATGGGATCAGGGCATTTCGTGTGTGCTGGTGGAAAAGATAAGTATCAGAACCTGAAAAAATTTTGGTAACAAAAACTCCACGAGCCATATCATGATGATGAATAGATTCTATATAACTTTTTATAAGAATAAGTAGATTCTAGATCTAGATGCTTTTTTTCCGTAAGTTAGGAACGTTGTTACGTTCACGTTGAATATCTTTAGTTTAGTAATTCAGTTAAATATAATTATTTGGATTAAAGGTTTAATACATATAAACGTAAATTAGTATAAAAAATAGTAACACTCAGATAATACACATAGTTGACACTCACACTGAATGACACTGACAGTAGCCAGTAAGAGTAACCTAACAGGCTAACAGCTTAAACAGGTCCTAAGTTACAATCTTTCTCGCCATATTATCGTTCATAATGAGTACGTCTTAAATCATACAGATACATCTGTGAGCTAAGCAAATAACTTCTTTCATCCCCCGAATGCAAGTTTATAGTAGCATTCTCGCGTGATACAAAAACCTATCACCATGACATCATATTTATTTATTAAAGGGGAACCTCCAAACAAAACACGAAATCGGCCAACGTACTAAACAAAGATAAAACTATTTACCATCATTTAATAACCTGCCTCACTATTTGTGAAAATAATGTTCGAAGTTTTGCTTATAACTCATTCAACCAAGGACAAATCTATATTTGAAAAAGGTTTATTATATTTCTACGACGTTCTAAATTTAGTTGGTCCGTTTTGTTAGATATAAGTCTGTTTCGTGAGAAAAATAGTCCATTTCGTACTTTGGTGTTCATTTTTGGGAATTCTACACACCCGTAGCCGTAGGCGTAGGGAATATAATATGATTACATACATTCGGTGTTATATAAACGCGTGAACTAAATATATTTTTAAATTGTTTGTACACGTTTGCGCTTTACATACTCAGTTATAGTGGCAATCTAGAAATACGTAAATACATTAATGTATTTTAAATTAATAGCTGTTTAAAAACATACAGATACTAAATATTGTGTAATGGTAGATTAAAGATATTACCGAATATTCACATAAGAGGTGCCAGTTTTTCATTCTTAGATTACTCCCGTGTTTTTTTACCAGAGTAGAGCTGCAGTCTCAAGGCTTTCGCGTGCTATAGATTTTTCGGTCTAATCAGGCAATATTTATTTAATATTCATATAGCACGCACACACACACACACACACACAAAGAGACAGACAGAGAGAGAGAGAGAGAGAGAGAGACAGATGAATGTATTTGCACGCACGTGCGTATGTCTGAGGCCTAACTTTTCACTTAGGTGAGAGAACAACTTGCGACGCCAGACCAGTTGGACGTCTATCAATACGGTTCATTGGGTAGGATTTGTTTAGTTATTTGAATTCGGAATAAAGCAGAGTTCAGCATTTGTGATGTCGAAATGTTCTATGTATATATAGGTTTCTTTTGGACCACAGAAAATTACTATTGATCGAATACATGCTAACTGTGATGTCAAAGTAGTTATCTTGTGTATATATAGTAATTAACTCGCCTTTTGAACTACACGCACGTGTTGCTTACTGCGAGCTGTGGTATCTTTTTTTACTTGCTTCCGCTTTTGTACGCGCGCACAAACAGGGAATGCTGATGAGTATCCCAGGCACATGTATCTATATAGGTCTACCGTCTACGTATATATGTGCTGATATGTGGAAGTGTAGAACATTTTCTATTTTGATCGATTTATGTATAATTTTATTTATGCTTAGATTTATGGAGGTATAGGTCCCAAAATATGTTTAGAGATGTTGATGTTCTGAGCCAGTGCCACTTTATATCTATCCTAAAACACACACTTATATTAATAAAAGCGAATGTGTGTGTGTTTTATGTATGCTTGAATTCTGGCAAAAGAGTCTTAGACGGCGGTGAATATGACATTGGTTGAAACTATACGAGAAAATCAAATCACACACACACACACACACACAGACACACACACACACACACACACACACACACACACAGAGAGAGAGAGAGAGAGAGAGAGACACTCATAATTAATTTCTCGCTAAGCGTTTTTTTAAAATTCAATGATATTTTTTTTTGAAGAATTGGGGTGATACACAATCTTATTTTCGAGTATTTGTCACTACGCGTTCGTGTGTCCGTGCGTGCAAAATTGTGTATATTAAATATATTTTTAAAGTTTAAAACTTGACTTGCTTTGACTTCTGTACGTTATATGTGCACAGTGATGTTCTCTCGTTTGTTGGATTATTAATTGGTACAAAAATACTTGCTGGTAAAAATTAAAACACCTTAAAAATAGATTGGAAATAATAAAAATAATTGGACTATAGACTAAAAACAAAGTACTCTTGGCATAAGAAGCACTCGAAAGAGTGGCCCATGCCTTTCTTGCATCTGATATATATATATATATATATATATATATATATATATATACACTATTCGTCTATTGTAATTTCTTGTTATATGATATATATATCTGGTTATAATCTCAATTAAAAGCTTTCAGAAAATTCAGAATAGTGCGGCTGGCTTAGTGCAAACTAATTGATAATATAACATCATATCATCCCAATTCTTCAAAAACTATATTGGCTACTTGTTAGAAAGTGAATCCATTTCAAAATATTATTAACAACTTATAAAGCTATCAATGAAATAGCACCTGGATAACTTGTATCTGTTAGAAAGTCATCCGGAAAATTCGTCTCGTCCAGTCAGATTTGATTGCAGGTAAACTGTCAATCAGCTCAACTAAAATGGCGATTGTGCATTTAGAGTCACAGCCCGCACTATATGGAACAGCTTGAAATGCGTGAAGTGTGTACGCGCATTGAATTTTAATGACATTTTGGTAGACTATATATAAACTCTGAGAATTTAATAAAGATAATGCTAGCTCCAGAATTCGTGTTAGCATCGCGAATGTGTATGCTGCTGGAGAGAATCTGAGAAGGCACGTGTATAAAACGGTACGAGACATAATGGTTAAAATAACTGACGTATGACGTGAACGCCAACGATAAGACGAGTTTGGTTGACTTCATAGAGTTTCTTATTAGGGAGGATTCCAGACCTGTAAGCTGTGGTCTTTAGAATTCATGCAGGTCAATTAAATGTGACAGGCTTAAGCTGTACGCAGCAACAACTTTTGGTTTTAAGAATTCATTCTTTCCACGAAAAATACCAGTCTGGAACAAAACCAAAAATTAAAAAAATATCTGACATTGATCAAGACAGGGGTCGGATAGACAACACCTGGGACCAATTAAGCCGCATGCGTACAACCCCGAGAAAAGTTATACAACCCGTATTCAACTAGAACCAGAATAGAGCCAGGTACACCTGGCTCTATATCTTCAGAAAGAGATATAATCCGCTGGTTTAAAGTCATGAAGATCGAGTCACTATTAAATTGGCACAAACGCCACTTATGCCTCGTAGCAGAGTTGAGATCCGCAAGAATTACGTTCAGCTCAAGAATCGGAATTAATGACTGTAGGTGTCACTGCTTTCAGTAGATACAATCTATTTTAGATGAGGATTCCTGTGGTATAAGGTAGAAATGGGAATACCAGATAAACCCCGCAAGAGGTCGAAACTTTTCCAGGGATTAATTTCTCGGCTCACTACATCGTGGGGGATGACCACGTTAAATGGCGCTGCCGTCTCCACTGAATTATTTAAAATAAAGGGGGACGTTAAAAACCCCCTGAGGACGTAAAACACTCTGGCAGTGACCACCCTCAGGGTATTTCGGCTCCATCTTTCCGTACTACTCCCCTGTGAGTGGTGGGGGAGGAGGTTTCTCAATCACTCCAACATAGAGCCTGTGCTGATTAAGCGACAGCCTGGGGATTCTCCCCGGACAACAAAACAAACAAACCAGATACACTTTGATTGCGGTGGTTCTTATTAGTTATACATTCATATCTTCCATATGCTTCTTATAAGAAGTATCGAAGGGGTGATGACAACTTTATTACATGACACGCCAAATTAAAATATTACACACACATTAAATATAAGGTATTTCAGCTATGAATAATACTGCTGCTAATAATAATAATTGTATTGGCCATTCCCGTATTTATGGGTTTTATTATTATTAGCAGTATTATTACTATTATTATAAGTAAATCATATTTAGTCTTTATAGTTTTGTACGTAAACAACGTATAATTGCATGTTATGGATGAAACTGAAATACAAATAAATATCGAGCGAAATCTAGCTTGCGGTAGCTGTGTGCTAAGATTTGCGTGTGTACAGGGCCTGCCTGCGACATATAATTCCACAGTGTCTGCTCATCGTGAACACAACATATGTTCAGAAAATATATCAAATTTGACTTTTTACAGTCTTAATAAATACACACATACGGGAAATATATACAAACTATATTGTTATATTTATAAAGAAAAAACCGCAATAGAAATAAATGCATCTATGCACGTTATTTCAATTATAATGTTTGTAATGCAAACATCTTGGCACATTAAGTAATCACAATATGACTAGTGGACTTAGCATAAGAAAGATGTCACACACACACACACACACACACACACACACACACACACACACACACACACACACACACACACACACACACACACACACACACACACACACGCACACGCACGCACGCACGCACGCACGCACACACCCCACACACACAGAGAGAGAGAGAGAGAGAGAGAACACAAATGCGCGTGCCTTGTCACATACATACACACATTTTCTACTGATTCATATTAAAACAACGGTCTATTGCTGCGTAAACTGAGCTAATCCTCAAGTATCATTTTGCTGCTGTGAAATATTAGTTGACTATCACTTGAAGAATTCCTTCAAAATACAATTTATCATGTCATATTTTGATATGATAATATATTCTTTCTGTGATAATAAAACACCCTGTCATATTCAGGAGATCATGTTGTTATCATTAATAATAATATAAGCTATATGAACAAGTCTCGTGGGATTCAATTAAAAGTGGTCCACCTTTGACAATATGTTATAAGACGGTGTATATAAAAACAGTGTTTATCACTGTTCATTACTACATGCCCAGATCCCTTCGTCTTCTTCTAGTGAACTTTGTAAACCTGAAAAGGGATATGGTATCAACGATTTAACAATAGTCTCACACACACACACACACACACACACACAAGACACACACGTGCTTTTTGTGCGTAGCCTACATCAACCGCTTCTCTGTGGACGTGACACGTACGAAAAGCGGATTATCTGTGTACCACAGACTGATGAGTAGCCCAGACATATATAGGTTTACGTATGTATAGATGTGTACGTTTTTGTATGCTTGAATTCAACATATGTATTGATTTAGTTATGTTTATACTAATGGATGTATAGGGTTTAAAGGATGTATAGATTTTGATGTTCTGAACCAGTGTCACCATATCACCATATATATATATATATATATATATATATACCTAAACGCACACGCACACACACAGAGAGAGAGAGAGAGAGAGAGAGAGAGAAACACACATGTATGTATTTGCACGCACGTGTGTATGTCTTCTTAGTTGTTGTATAGACTTGGGTTTTCTGTTAAAGTATGCGACCACAGTACATCAAACCCACCTGACATGTTGAATTTCTTATATGACCTAACCAGACGGAGGCTTCTATTGCGCTGGCTATTTGTGAGATCCGGTGACGACTCTGAACTGGATGATAAGTACCAGGTGGTACTATCAGGACTTGCCGAATCGTACTCTAATACAGGCTGACATAGTTTGCATATTCTAGGGGAGGCATCTGGTCCTCGAGGCAAATGATCGTTATCGCTATAATCTTCATCATAATCGTCATAATAAGTACGGAATGCTCCAGCGTGATGTTCTGGCCTGTCTCGTTGCCAGGCCCAGTGATTGGGATCTATACTCATGATCTATTTAGATAACATAATTACAACAATATTTAATGATTAAGTGGTTCCTTACCATAGTTATTGTATACAAAATATTGTTTCAGTTTACATTTATACTGCATCCCTTATTTAGCACATTACGTCTTCAGCAATTTGTAGAAAAACTATTCATTGTCAATCTATTAAGCGGATCTTTTCGTTTGATTTGGCTATAGTAATGACTACGTTGTGATCGAAGGCAACATTACCTGCTATATCACCACCGCAAGCTATTTATAAGGGTATGCCAAACTAAGTGTGTTTACGGTTATATTGACATAATGTGAAAGTAAGTTATACCACAAATCCTGATAATGTTAGCCATCTAGAACCAATAGTTATATTCGATTAGAACGTGACAGTTAGCCTAAATATATTTATAACTTATAAAAGAATTATCATTTAAGTATCTGAAATATCGCGTTTTCCAAAATAAAACTTTATCCGGATTAATATATTAAGTTTTTTATACTAATGGCGACTACCTAACTTGAAACTATATCAAATAGCGTGATGGAAAAATGCATTCAAACTAGATATTATAAGTAAAATTCTGAAACGCCAAAATTTAGCGCCTTTCCTAACAGCAACGGGTGGTCAGTGTTGAGGTTTGCGAGAAAAAAGTAAGCGTTTACACACGTGTATGTTCACTGAATATGGTGGAACTAAACAAATTACTGAATGGGAAATATTCACAATCTCACCTTATTAAGACATGTTCATATATGCCTTTACTATCTTAACGCTATAAATACGATTAACATGTTTACTTTGTAAACTGCGCGACTGAAGATACGGCTTACCTCATCGCAACACCTTCGACTGACTACAGTCCTGTATCCGATACGGCTCCACAACTTCTCACGACATTTTAAGAATTTCATGTACTTCATCCTCCAGGACTTGCCTAAGGCCCATGGGAAAATTTCATACTTATTCTCTTCTTCGTCCTCCTCCATGTCGCATGCTAAATAACTGGATAAAAAATGGCTGTGAATGGATCCGTTCATTAACCGGAAGCTTCGATGTAAAGATGTTTGAGGTAGGTTTGGAATGTAACATTTAGCTCATTAGTGTGACAAATCGTTTTCCTCAACGAACTGTTTTATCGCAGATCATCATCACGACGCCCCACTCATTCATCAGGGTTCTTCAATAGCCAAGTGGTTACAGTACTGAGCTGCAAACTTCCATGTTGTTGGTTCTAATACCACATGTTTTGTGGAATGTTTCCCTTGTCAGTTCCCCCTCAGCCAAATATCCAAGGTGTTATCAGCAGTGAGGTTAAACAAACAACTCAACTCAAGCCACCCACCTACCAATTACCCACCAGTAAAAATATAATTATCTGACGTACGTGTTTCGTTAAGTAAACGTCAGTATATTTGAATAGTGCATACGTCTATTTTATATGGCATTGTCCCACGGCTTCCTCAAATTCCTATATAACCTGCTTGTGGTGACTAAATCCTCTCCCAAAATTA
The DNA here is from genome assembly GCA_025642065.1 of Paralvinella palmiformis. NCBI lineage: Eukaryota > Metazoa > Annelida > Polychaeta > Terebellida > Alvinellidae > Paralvinella > Paralvinella palmiformis. The sequence continues at coordinate 594,567 of JAODUP010000427.1, read as the reverse complement.
CTATGTTAGGACAGAAAATGTTGTCGAGTTTTGTAATATACTGTGCAACATCACACACGAATAAATAGTTTGTGTGCGAAAACCCTAACTTGTCTTAACGTTCTAAACTATAACCTGTCGCCGTTTATAAGCACACCAAAATTGATCGCTACGGGTATGGAATCATTCTAGGCTAAAATAAATATCACCACCATACAACATGTACAGGGCCTATCTGATATAAAACGTCCAGTTCCTTGACTACCTCATTTAACAACATTTCAACTAGTTAAGACCAGATCAGGTTCAAGTAATTAAGTATAGAGATGGAATCGCCTGAAAAGAAATCAGTCCAGCTTAGAACAAAATTTATTATCTGCAAACGATATGAAAATAGCCAAATGTGTACTAATTCTAGCTGTGTGTGTGTGTTCCGGATTTTAGCAAAAAGATTTCGAAGGGATATTATTTTTTCATATTAATTTAAGTTGCATGTTAGAGAGTCTTTCCGTGGTGAGGTCCCTTTCTCAGCATGTTAACTAAATATTCAGTCCTTAAGGAATAAAGCTTTAACTGTGGCTGATTAGGTGGCTTGCCAGAAGTGACACATATCACCTCAGAATAAATGAGTTGGTTCGTATAATAATATTCCCTGTAAAAGTGACAAACGTAGTGGTGGTAATGGCATATTGTACATGTATGGATTGGCTGCAACGGTGAGTAAGTTAGAAACAAGTGAGACCTATACATATTTGTCCCACACAATGCTATAATAACTGGTGATTTAAAGTGAATACTGCAACTCACAAAGGATGCCCACACACCAAATTTGGTCATATCTGAATACTCAACCTCTAACACAGTAGAAGTTCCTTTTGTATGCTTCAATTGTCTTAGAAACAAATAGGGAAATCTTTCGCCGATCATCTGGCTGTACAGTTTGTCATTATTATAAACAAACTCGATTGCATACGAAGAAAATCGTGACATAAATATTTGATACTTTAAGGAGGGTTTACAGTACTCTGAACTCCTTAGTAAACGTCAAGCATCAGTTGATGAGCAGGTAGAAACCCATAACAAAGGTGTCGCAAGTACTATTAATCCTAATTCTCCCTCATGTTAGAAAATCATTATGCTGACACCCGAAGCTGGTTGGGACTCTGATAAGCTTAGATCTGTTCAGAAAATTCGGAGGAAAACAGAGAGGATCTGGCGTCGAATTTCCTTAACAGGGAACTTCGAAATATACAGGGAACTCTGTAAATAGTGAATACGCTACTTTTGGAGAAGATGTGTTTCTATTTCATAAGAGAAGAATGTGGAAAAGATCAGGGCATTTGATGGTAAGTAATTCAAATGTAAATCTTCCGCATTTTACATCTGCTTAATTCCTGTGAGAGAAGTTCAGCTATTAACCGAAAAACCTCACCGACATTATCAGATGTACGTTGTAATTTGCGGTACTACAGTTATTCGTTTTAATACCATAGTATCATTGTTACGACGATGAAATTAAATATGGCCGTATTCATTGTTTTCTCATCCAAGCAACAAGTGAAGAAAACGGACAATCTTTGCATTAATTAAGATAAGATCCAGTTATATACATTTTTCAATGTTTGTGAGACAGGGTTTATATTGGATAATATTCCAGGAATGGAGAAGCATGTGAATTTCATATGTAAGTCTTCTTATCACATAAGAAATATGGGGCTTATTCGTAGGTACATACATGGTTAGTACAAAATGCAAAATTTTAGTCAAATTACTTATAATTTCGCGAATGGACTACGACAATGTATTATAATATAATATCCCTCTCTGTGTGACAAACTGCCTACATCGATTCCAGTACTGTCCTGCACGTCTGGTAGCACGCACTCGCAAAAGGGAACATATAACACCAAATTTTGTTCCAACTGCACTAGCTTAGATAACGTTTCAGGTCCTTATACCAGATACTGTTTAACACATTCTAAGTACTGATTGGAACAGCACCACTGCATCTAAACGATCTGATCCAAACGTTGTTAAGAGCTCTTTGATGGAGTCCAGGCTAAATAATTCAAATCAACTAAATTCAGCCCAAAAGTATATATATGGCAGTGAGACTGTTGTGATCCGAGTTTTGTTCACGTTTAAGGATGATATAAGACCACAGTGTGATGTACGGAGATAAATATTTTCCAGTATCAGCTCTTAGGCTGTGGAATAAGTTGCCTAATCGTATTAAACTTGCAGGAAGTTAAGAAATATGTTGTAAGGCTCTTAAAACTCACTTATTTAAATCAGTCTATTTATAATATCTATAAATCTGCGTATTTATGTGTGTAATGTGTTTGTGCTATATGAGCTAAAACATATATTAAATATGTTTTCATTGTGTAAACTTCCTTAGAGCAACCCAAGTTGAAGAGAGCCTTATGTAAAATATTGTTATTATTAAGTTAATGAGGTCAAGTGGCACTTCTAACAATATCTGATGTCTTCTCATATTGGCAATGCCTACATCTAGATCATTTAGGAATGAAGACAGTGGATTGCGGAATGAATTTCCCCCCCAATATATTACATATGAATAAGTACTTATTATGATGATGATTGATGTTTTACGGCCACTTTTGTGCACATGGTAGGGTAAATGGGCAGAACGATCTTCAGATATGCCCACGCCGAGATTCGAACTCAGGTGGTACTGATCTGCAATACAATGCGCTACCAGTTGGATCACGGAGATTCCCCAATAAGTATTCATTGAATTTTTGGCATAATTATGTTGCAAGTCATCTCTGTATGTTGTAAGATTACGGAAAGTTTTGTCTTAAGTTTAATTACATGTCATTCAAAATAAATAAATATGTCATATCTTAAATTTTTCTGGTTAGTACACGTGCTAATTAGTGTATGCCCAATGTGTGACCAGAGTGATTTGATCCCGCATTAAAAGTAATGAATTTAAAACTTCCTAAATGACAGTTCTCTGGGGAATTGCCGCTGACCTCTCTGTCTCAGTTGCTACGAGTCTAAACTCATTGTAATGTTTGATTTTATAATAGGTTTTGGAGTATGGTGCAGTATATGTTAATACTAATAATTATTAAGTAGTGCTCATGTATAAGCTTTCACCTTATGGAAAAACAAAACTTCACTGAATTTAAAATCCATTTATATCACGATCTCTGTTATTGTATTTTTGTGAACTTAGAATAGATTATAGCCGGCATACACAGAATATTGTTTGATACTCACAGAGCCGTGTAAAAATTCATTCGGTTGTAGTGTTGTGTACTAAATGATGCTCGCTTGAAATACGTAAATACCATAGCCAAGAGATACTGAAAAAAAGTTTTGTATAATGATACCAGGATCTGGAAATTTTGTATACGGATGTACCGAAAATGGAGATGGGTTGGAGAGTGTTCATGGGAGCATAGAATAAATACATTAATATGCGATGGTGTATGTAATTTATCCAGGGTTAAATGCTGCTATCTCTACCTTATCTGTTATTAGCTTACAGGTATCTGCCTGTATGAAACTGTATATCTGGGTATCTTCTGAAATATATTAATTACTGATGGTATGTTACTTCACAACAGAAACAGTCATTTTGTGTAGTTAAAAACTAGTAGATCTACCCCGATATAGTTCATTACTTTTTAATCACCTACCTAGAATCATAAAGAATGCTGTCATTTCCCTGTTCTTTACTATAAAACTTGGCTTCTTCGGGCGCTTTGGAAAGAACAAAACCACTTCTTCGTTGCTGGACTGGCTGCTGTTCCTTCGTTTGTGACTGTCCTTTTGACAGCTCACTTCTGTCGATTTTTGCTCTCCAGTTGAAAAGTTTTTGTTTTTAATTCGATCACAAACTTTGTTTTTATCCATGATCGAACTTGTATTTTGCCTGTTGTTGCTTTGAATGATTAAGTAAATCAAATATTTTAATCGTTATTCACTAATTCGATCTGAAGAAAATGTGTTAATTTCAATACAAATAGGCCTAATCATTAATTAATGAAATATATATTATTTTTTTCTTAAATTAAACGATGTATGTAGTTGTTGACTTATTCTTGTCTTGAAATGAATAGATGATGCGTAAATATATGCATCGGTATATAAACAGACAGTTAATATTTATAATAAACATTTTGTATTGGATGTGGGAAGTTGTGAATAAGCTATATGTAAGTAAAATACCTCTAGAAGTACAACAATCGAAAACAGACGATCTAAGCGGACAGCAGCGCGCAAACAACTAGGTCAGAAAGCAAAGGTCAGAAACGGCTCAGCCAATCGAATGAGGCCACACAAAAGTGATAAATAATATTGTAATTAGCTTGTAGCATAATTATATGTAATATAGAATATGAAGAAAAATATGTAGTTTAAGCGAAATTCATTCTCTTATAAATAAATCTTATATTATCTGATTTATTAGTAATGAAAATTCATCATTTTCTCCCCGAAATAAATTAGAACACGGCCATATGATAAAATGGTTGTGTAAACATTTCTTTGATACGCCATCATCGTCAAAAGAAAACATCGAAGACCCCGGAGTTACGTCTGAGGAAACCGGTTGCAAGATGAAGTATTTACTTGTAACCACCGGTAGTATTCTGCTAACTGCCAGTGTTTTAGTAAATGCGTATTATCAAAAGAAACAGTTTTATCCGTCAGTTGTGTATATAACACGGTCGAGTCCTAGTATGGCGGTAGGTATTTCGTTGTTGACTACGTCTATCCAAGATTCCTAACTAAGTAAATTATTAGCCTTAGGCTTTGGGTTAGACGTCTATAGCCTAGATCTATTCATTCACTTCAGTCTTCCTGACTTGTCAAAGTGATTGAAAATGTAAATGTTGACAAGATGTTTCAATGACAAAACGTAATAAATAAGGCTGTTCGTCATTACATTTCAGTCATATTTATATATAAGTAGTGGACTGGTTACCACGGACAGTAGATCTCCTCTATAAGTCTATAACTAGTCTAGTATAAGTATTTGGATACTGAACATTTCATTAACCATCCAACCAAATCAATAATGTCACGTCATCAGTGATCAAAGTTAATTGTATAACTATAAAGTGAACAGTTATCGTGACTGTAAGCTGTCTGATTTTCTTAGATGTTATATTCCTTCCCACTTGTCTTTGGTGAGTATTTGTTGTTATTTTAAAAGGCTTTTTTGTCTTTTAAAAGTCAAACTGATATGACAAAATAGGACGTCCAAGACGGTGTCTTCACACATCCTGTTTCAGATACTGCAATAGATCACTTCAGTGGTTTTTCTGTTTGGGTCAAAACATAACTTTGGCTCACTTGTACATTAACAACATCATTAATCAATGTTGTTGCGCTTGAAATAACTGTTAGCCTTTATTTAAAATTTTCAGGACTAAAACAGATATGTTCACACAACTACTGTTTACTCTGTATACTACACCATTAGGCTCACTTATTCAGAGCCATAAATTAGACCATGATTTATATGCAGATGACACCCAAGTATACATATCTTTTTCTACAGCAGACACTGATATTTCCCTTAAACAACTTGGTGACTGGCTCAGTGATATATGTGGCTGGATGACAAACAATAAACTTAGGATCAAAGCCAACAAAACAGATTTCATCATTATAGTTACATCCAGACAATGCAGCAAACTTTCTCATTTCTTCCCTATGAACATCCTTAGTCATAGCATCACACCATCAGACACTGTGCGTAATCTTGGTGTTACATTTGATAGCGATTTTAATTTCAGAAAACATGTTTCTCTGACATCATATTCATGACCTTTGCTGTATTCAGCACTATATTTCTCTTTCAGTTGCCAAAACCATTGCTACAGCACTCATTACTAGTAGGCTTGATTACTGCAACTCTCTTCTTTATAACATTGCATCTAAGGATATTCTAAAACTTCAGTGTGTTCAGAACTGCTTAGCTAGGGTTGTCACACAGTCTCCTCGGTTTTACCATTCTGTCCCACTTCTGAAATCTGTTCACTGGCTCCCTGTTCAATCTCACATCATTTTCAAACTCTGCATTATTGCCTATCAAATCTTTCTTCTGGAGAACCTTCATATCTATTTTCCATGCTTTCATTAGCACCCAAGCCCAGAAAACTCTGTTCATCAGTTTTCACTTATTGTCTGTTCCCAGGGTTAAAACTGATGCTGGGACTCATACTTTTTCAGTTGCTGTCCGTACTCTTTGGAATTCACTCTCTGAACATGTTACATCATAAATAGCATAGTTTCCTTCCGTCACCATTTAAAAACTCACCTTTTCAGACTTGCTTATCCTTCCTAAGTTTCCTTTCCATCTGATCATTGTTGATGAACTTTGCATCATACCCAGACTGTGAGTTTGCCCAAAATAATAAGAAAAAGAATAAAAGTCTATTTTATTCCCCTGTGATCGGCGGATTTGTAAAACAGGTATTAAAAAAACAATGGCCTGATGAGCAAATAAGTTCTGATGACTGTGTGTATGCTTTTATTATACAATATTTTCTGATATCCCAACTTCTACAAATTCATCAGTGGTGTGCGTCATCAGCTGTGTGATCTATGATGTGTCACTTCTTGCCTCTGTTATCTATGTGTACCGTGTTTCCTAAGCTTCATAATAGCAGATGTATTTATAATTGCATATTAATTACAGGGAGCTATAAACTAGATAATATAATCTTTTGAAAGGTTAATTAGTTAACTTTACCTAAGACGTCACTAATTTCATTGAGGCACAACTACACTTCAACTGGGACAACTTTAATTAGGATGATTTTTTTACTTAATGATGTTCACTTGATCGCAATTTGCTAAATGTCTAGTTGGTGGGAAAAATCAACAAATAGCTATTAATTTTACTGTGTTGTAACTTGTACTGCATGATTTCTTACATGAAAGGAAATATATAAGAATAGAGCAAATATCATTTGAGAATAAACTAATTACAGATAAAAATTACTTCCTTTTATTTAAGTTACAGTAATCTTTTGTAAGAAGGTAAAATGTACAGGGGGGGGAGATCAATGGCATAATAGATTCTGTGGGGGAAATTGTGCAGGGTTTGCACAGGTCTTTGAAAACCTGGAAAGTCCTGAAATTTGGATTCCAGGCCTGGAAAGTCCTGGAATTTGTGTAGAGGTCCTTGAAAGTCCTGGAATTTGGACATATAGATCTATATTTCTAATCATAAGTGTACAGGAATTCAGTCGTTACACATCTTCCAAAATATGGGTGTATCTTTCCACGTTAAAAGTTCGTGAATTCATTGAAAAGGTTCTTGAATTTGACATTGGAAAGTCCTGAAATGTCAAAATGTGTATGAACCCTGTTGTGGAAATACATAGAAACAGATTAATATTTAGATAAAAGGGTTGTTGGTGCCACAACCTACTATGTGTTGGTGGGGGTGGGGGGACATTTATGCTTGTCATATCAGAGGTAAGGTTAATGAAATTGGTTTAATCAAATTAATTTGTATTTCCCCCATACTGAAGATAACATGCAAACCAGGCCTAATTAAAACATGGCTTCAATCTATACAAAGATATTGATATTTACCAAGCAGTTACCTTGCTGGCTTATGTAGGTCTAATGAAACATAATTGGGGTTAACTGCACCTAGGGTCAAGTGTACTTGCTAATATAAATTAATATAGATGTCAAATAATCAAGCACTGCTAACTGGTTTAGGCACAGTCTCAGTTAGCTATTGTAACAATATTTCATCTGGTGTCTCCACACGAATAGCTTCCTCGGATCAGACCGATGACTGAGTTATGCAATACTTTACTAGGTCTGAAAGTAAAAGCACAGCCATATATTATGTTAATAATCTTGACCAGTTTGGTAAGATCAGCAGACCTGATTTATCATGTGGTAATAGACGTAATGAAACCACTGGTCACTGGATAATGATGTGACACGAGTGCTCATAGTAACAATGTAGCCCTGTATTGCTAACATAATTTGATTGTACAGTTTTGACAAAGACTTAAATTGTAGATTAATGCTACATTATGTTTTATCATTTCAGGTTTTGTATATTCAAGCATTTGTTTTCGTTGTTCTGTTTGGAAAGATGATGAGAAAGATTTTCTTTGGTCAGCTGCGGGCAGCAGAAATGGAGGTAAGATATTGTTTAATGATGTCCAGCCAAAGCGTGATATGTTTATTTGTTACGTTGTTGATGATCACAGTATGATATCTCAACTGTGTTGGCTGAATGACTATATGTGCTCATGTATAAGATGAGGACATAGTCTTAGAGGCTAATAGGGTGTGGGTAATTCATCTTACCGTATATACTCGTGTATAAGTCGATTTGTTTGGTAGTGAAAGGGGAGCTCCCAGAAGCACCTCGACTTATACGCCCGACATAGTTCCTACCAGCTGAAGGAAATATTTTTTTGGCCATCCTGGACACACGACACTACAGGATTCAACCCAATAATAGCCAGAGTCCGAATAAAATTGTCACATGGCTGCCTACTAAATCATTATTATTCAATAAATAACAATTAATTTTCACCAAACTGTTATTTGGATATCACAAACATGTCGGTCTTTATATAATAGTACTTGATAGCCACGCATTGTTACCTACCAGTACTTCCAGATGTGCTGTGAAACAATGAATTAATAATACTTGCAATCAGGCATGTTTGTGTGTGAGCCAGAGTTTGAACAAAATCTCTGCCTACTAGTCTTATCCAATAAATAAAGATTAAGTTTCACCAAACTGTTATTTGGATCTCACAAACATGCCAGACTTTGTGTAATAATAGTTGATAGTCACGCGCCATTAACTACCAGTACCTCCAGATGATTAGCGATACTATAAAAATCAGTGTTCTCATTGTTTGATGTGACAAGTTTGTTTATTAGTTATAACATTGTTGTTTTTTTTGGGGGGGGAAATCCCTAGTTTGTTGCTTATTAGGCACAGCCTAGTTATAACATCAGAGTGAAATCCGTGTGTGTGTGTGTGTGTGTGTGTGTGTGTGTGTGTGTGTGTGTGTGTGTATATCACTGCCTGTGAAGAAACTGTGAGCTCTGGTCGCCTAGCGGTTAAGCACCCTGTACTTGGTGCCAACAGTCACAGGTTCAAACCCCACAAGAGGTCGAAACTTTTCCAGAGATTAATTTCTCGGCTCACGACATCGTGGGTGACTGACCACGTTAAATGGTGCTGCCGTCTCCACTGAATTATTTAAAATAAAGAGGGATGTTAAAAAAACCCTGAGGATGTAAAACACTCTGGCAGGGTATTTGGGCTCCATCTTTCCGTACTGTTCCCTTGTGAGTGTTGGGGGAGGAGATTTCTCAACCACTCCGACATAGAGGCTGTGGCGAATAAGCGACAGCCTGGGGATTCTCCCCAAACAACAAAGCCAAGAAATTGATACTGATATATTTACGACGCACTTGCAGACACCATAAGTTTGACCTTGACTTATACGGTGAGCATAGGCCTGAGGAAAGAATTACAGGGTCAAAAACCGACCTTGACTTATCTGCCGGGTCGACTTATACGCGAGTATATACAGTATATAGCAGATACACCTATGAAAACACTATATCCCAGAATTTTGAATGTTATTTATCAACAGTTTATGTGCAGTAATGGAATAAAGTCAAGTGCTATCTGCACAATATACTCTACACAGTATCAAACTTCACAGAAGTGTATCACCAATGTGGTCATATTGCATGTATTAATTTGTATATAAACTAAAAAGTTCATTCTATCCCTAGTCAGTACATAGCAAAATACTACATCACACGACAATGTATTTTTGGTAACTCTCGAAACGAATTGTGGTGGTTTCTAAATTGAATAGTATTTAAAATTGTGTTCTTATTGTTACAAGTACAAATGGAAATATGTTAATGGTTCTAATTTGGGAAAAGAGTCCGTGGAGTGGTTTTATTTGGTAGCTAATGGTTACCTTCCTTCTTTCTCAATATGGATAGGAATATTGTGTATCAAACAGAGACGAATATATATATAGTTACTTGTTTTGCCTCCTTGCATAGTTTGCTTACATTTCCAATCACTAGACACTGGTTCTTGCGATTTTTTACACATCTAATTAATTAATTATATCAGGATTGAAGCTTCTCCGCTGTTGAATAACAAGTGCTGAACATTCACAATCAAGTCAGTCATTTAGACTTTTATAACAGTAATTGTGATGCTGTGATATTATTTAGTTAGAGTGTTCATGCAAGTGTGCTGTTGGTACATTTTAGCAAATGTTAATGCCCGTTAAAGTGGAAACCTAGAATTGGATTTAGGTTTAGAATCTTTCTGTGTATCCATATAATCATAAAACATGTATTTTCTAGCATTTGATAGAACGGTCCTGGTATGCAGTGACAGAAACTTGTCTTGCCTTCACTGTCTTCAGAGATGATTTCAGCCCGAAGTTTGTGGCGCTGTTCACCGTTCTGCTGTTCCTTAAGTCGTTTCACTGGCTAGCAGAAGACAGAGTTGATTACGTAAGTCAAAGCAACTGTAGCCTGCTTGATTCTTAGTTATGTTTACTTAGCATTGTGTGTCACTGAATGATCCAATGCGATTGTGCTAAAATGTATTTATCGTATATAAAATATATCATTATTGTTACGGAACATAAATTGTGTGTAAAACTAAAAAGATTTCAGCTTTCTTTCTTTCATTTTGCATCATCTGATTTATAACTTCTGTCTATGCCCGAGTTCAGGGTCCCTCTGTAGCCTAACTGGTACAGTGGCAGCGGTGCTGTTGGCCATTGATCTATAGCATTTGGTTTCAAACCCCGGTCAGGCTATGTCAGAAGGGTGTTTCATCTCACCTCATTACCTTCACCTTTCAAGGTGCTTGGCCCATACATAAGCTACCAGGTGCAGAAAAGTGGCCACATAACATCAAACATTTAAAATAAATTGTTCTTCAGTTCAGCTTTTGGTCAGTGTTCCTCTGTTATGTTTGATCATTGCTAACAGGTTTCTTCTGTAGTTTGGATGATAGCTTCATCAGCTAGATCTGAGGCGAGTCCGGCCTTAACCACAATGTCTTCACTGTTCACTTGCATTCAGCATATTATGTATCTAATGAGATATTTCCTATATTGTGTGTAGATGTTTTAGCAAAATAATCTGACAATATGTATTCAATTTACCTGGCCAAAGACCATGTAAGTACTTTATTTTGGGGTAACAGATCAGGTGACAAAATAACAGAGAATTCAGATCCATACTAATTTAAAAATGTGTGTATATATATATAATATATATATATGTGTGTGTGTGTGTGTGTGTGTGTATATATATATATATATATATATATATATATATCAGTGTTCGAAATAGCATTTGTCCGGGACAAGTGATTATTTACTCAGTCAAGAAGAATGTTGATGGCTAAGTGATTTTTTTTCTTTATTTCTATCACACTATATATATATATATATATATATATATGTGTGTGTATATATATATATATATATATATATATGGCTAATATTTTCTTCTTACAGATGGAAAGAAGTCCAGTGATAACATTCCTCTTTCATCTCAGAGCAGTAGGTTAGTACATTGTACAGAAAGCTCTGATCCATAATTTTTGTATTACATATAATGATGCCAGTTTGGTGGAACTTTACATAACATAAATCAACCATCTGTTTCTGATTTCAGCCTTGTTGATTTCACTTGGTCTGTTTGATGCCTATTTTGTTCACCATGCGTATTACAGTACAATACTAAAAGGACCTTCGGTTCAGCTGGTTTTTGGCTTTGAGGTGTGTATCATCAAGTGGTGGTCATTTACTTCAAACTCACACCTATGTCTTGAGCTTTTTACATTTTCTGGTCATACTTATAATTCCTATGGTATAATCCTGTTTCTTTTATTTCAGTATGCAATTCTACTGACAGTGGTCGTGCACACATTTGTGAAGTATGTTCTACATACGATTGACCTGCAGAATGAGAATCCATGGGAAAGCAAAACTGTCTACCTCTTGTATACAGAACTTCTTCTAAGTAATTTCTTAGACTCTTCTTCGCTCTTACGTTATGTCAAAATAGAAGTAAATGTTCAACTTCTATCACTGGGATATCACAAAGCATACACAGTTCAGTACATTATGTTTTAATGTTCAGATTTGAAAATACGTTTTAATTTATGTAATTTTACTCTCTGACAGGTTTCATTAAGATGGTGTTGTATATGCTGTTCCTGTTTGTCATGATAAAAGTTCATACCTTCCCACTTTTTGCCATCCGAGCCATGTATCTGACTTTACGGTACGTGTGCTAGCTTCAGTATTGTTGACTTGAGAAAGAAAGGATTATGACGTCTAATGACAGCAGCAAAATTATGTAGCTGTATTAAATTAAACCTGTGTATAGAATTGTGCTCAAATTTGATTCACTTATAATTAAAATTAGTTGCATTGATTACAGTTTGTCACTTCTTGAGCATAAAGATGTTATGCAGATTGTCTGATGAATATTCTAATTTTAGGACATTCAAGAAGGCATTGAATGATGTCATCATGTCAAGGAGGGCAATCAGAAACATGAATACCCTGTAAGTTAGCTGTAAAGTGACCGTTAGGGTTTGATTTCATTTATTACGAATGATGTTGCTGAGGGTGTGACATAGAGTTAGCACCAGCTTGATTTGTGCATCGCAATAATAGATTATGTCATTTCTTACTAGGTATCCTGATGCAACACCAGAAGAGCTGGCGTCGGGTGATAACGTGTGTATAATATGTCGTGAAGAGATGGTAAGCGGGTGTAAGAAGCTGCCGTGTAACCACATCTTTCACACAAGCTGCTTGCGAAGCTGGTTCCAGAGGCAGCAGACTTGTCCTACTTGTCGTATGGACATTCTGAGACAGCCAACTGCACCAACGAGACAGCCAGCCACGGTACCCCAGGCTAATATTCCACCACCAGCTGGAGTACAGCCTCCCATCCCTCCAGGTAGAGTATAGCTTGTCTCCAAAAGTGCCCTGTTACAGTTAACACAGTTTTAGCTGTTATTTCTTGTACGGCATATCTACTCTTGGCACATTGCTATGCGTTTTTGAATTCAGAATGTTTTCCTGTATATTGTAGTGTTCCCAGGATTTCCCTTCCCTGCTGCTTGGCCACATGATGGACAACCAGGTGGCCAGCCCCCACAGCCAGGTAACTTGCAGTGATCATTTGATGCCATATGTAAAACAGATTTCAAATTTTGATTATTTCTTGCAAGGTTTTTGAACTACGGTGTAATTAGTTATTGACATTGATTATTTAGTACAGATCAGTTCAGTTTTTAGACAGTTCAAACAAACTATTTCACAGAGTGCTCGTCAGTTGGGGGTTTAATTTTTTGTATTCAACTAGAGTTTCTCCATGGCCTAACTGGTAACTTGGTTGGCTACAGACATCTAGCATTTAAGTTCAGACCTGGTTACGCTATGTCCGTAGGATTTTCCAATTTTAAAGAGTTGAATCGGCCCATTTAGCGTACAGTGCCTCCAAAGTGGGCATAACAAACAACAGTATTTACGTTTTCATCTACTAATGGCGACCATTATCTAAGTGCATCATTTAAAAATAAGATGGTGCATAGAAACAACATTTTATAAAGAATAAGTTAAGATGTCTAAGAACCATCTGTGACTCTTTGGGATTTCAGACTATTTAATAATCCTATATCACTTTTACATGGTATTCAGCTGTATGCTCATTGATTGAATGGTATCCTTTTATTTTTGATCAGTATATAGCACTTCACCTCACAAAAATAAACAATTTTACCATAGAGGTACACACGTCCGTTAAAATTATGAATCCTCAGTAAAGAATCTGCAATATATTAGGCTTGGGATTCAGTTATTGTCCCATGGAATTAGTAGGTCTAAATGGATGAATCAAGTCCATTGCTTTGATGGTTTATTTATTTATTTCCAACTAGGATGCCAAGAGGAACATAAGCAAAATAATAGCCTCCCCATTTGTCAGTGACACAAATGTACCTTATGTTATGAAATTATAACACATTGGTTTTAGTAAAAAAAATTACTTCAGTCAGTTCAGATAAAATTATAGACGTGATGATATGAATCAGTTCGCTTAAAAATAGTGAAGGAATTATTGCATGCTTGGCCTTTCTTTAAAAGCTGTGTTTGTTTTGATTGCCAGGTATTCCAACTGTTGTGATGACATCTGGTACAAGTACTAGCCCCCAGTCAAGTACTGCTGGTGTGTCATCGACTAGTGGTGCTGCAGGCACTATGCCTTCGTCACAGACTTCTGCTGCCGGTACTGCCTCAGTGCCACCATTTATGATGCCACCATTCTTTATGCCGATGCCCTTCAGTAAGTCATTCTTCATCTTTAAAAGGTTTCGAGGAGTTGACAACTTGCTGTCAGTACCTCTTTGTTCATCAGCATCAGCCAACCAGTAATAAAACTTCTGTCTGTGCACCTACAGGAAACATTTGATTTTTACATGCTCAAGCAGGTTTGTGGGAGCCTTTCTAAAAAATCAATTGAAAAATTTGGTCTAATGTGCCAGTAATCGTGAATGAATTTAAATTTTGTGTGCTCAGAATGGCCACTAACAACCATTTAAAAAATAAAGTCAAATGTACAAATACAAGTAGGAGTTTTGGGAAAACATGTTCAGAAATTATGATAACTGTATGTTAAATATTTTTAACAGATTATGCTGTTTGCCATACTGATAATTTTACTCAAAATAATATTTATAAGCCTATTTACAATTTCTGTGGCATCTAATACAATGATATGATGATTAAACTGTGGTGCTTAACAGCCAGAAAAACAAAAGTATACATAAATTCATTAAAGTTTTCAATGGGAGATGATAACAATGTGTTTTGTCTGGTATTTATGTATTCTGATGGTATGTTATGAGTGTTAGATGTCATACATAAGTTATTCTCTAATTCTGCATCACACTAACTTTGATTAAATTGTATTTCTGTAGGATGAGCTGTGATTAGCCATTCCTGGTTTTTTATCAAAGTAAACCTAAATATTAAATTCAGAATTATTATTCTTTTTTTTTCTATTAGTTTTTTGTGTTCTTTTCTACTTCTGCACAAAATTGTTTGTAATATGTGTCGGAGAAGCACCAAGAGCCTTGAAGACAAAAATGAAGTAGACACTCACCGCATACTAACTATTCATTGTCCTTCATTTAAATGGGTTTAGTGCTTTGCTTTATTCTTGTACATTTGTATCATGTTTTATTCAACAAATTATTGCAAAAATTATCAGTAAATCAAACGTGTTCAGTGTTGTCCTATTTGATATTGTGTCACGGTCAGCTGTGTTTGTGGTTCATTAAACATATTAACTCGGTCTCTGGACAAGAATATTGCAGAAATATAAATATCTGCTAACAATACTCTAATCATGTGTACAGAGAAGCAATTAAAAGAACCAGTTACATAATGCTTGCTCAGAAGTAAAAATTATACAAATAGAGATGAACTAAATCAGCGGAGTTCTCATCTGGGATGTCTGGAGAAGACACTGATCATATAATAGAAACAACACCAAATCCTATTTCAACTTCTTACTTCCAAACAGCCTTGTAGTTTTTTTTCTTCATATAGATTGCCCAAACATATTCAACAGCTTAGAGTTTGTACATTCAGGTGATTGTATTTGCATGAGGACATACATCACAGTGCATATTATGAATAATCACATTGATACAGATATCAGTGATTGGGTTAATATTGAAATTCTCTGATTGAGTAGCCGAGTATTTTTCGTTTATATGAAGTTCTCCTATAAACACAACTGTTGTGCTGTAAAATGTTGTATTCAGGATCTTCGGATTTGTTTATTTTTCAGTGGTACCTCCCCCTGTTCCTGATGCTAATTTTTCTGGTATGACTGAGGAAGAACTTAAAGCAATGGAAGGCCAGGAACGTCAAAATTTAGAAGCAAGGCTACAATGTTTGCGTAACATTCATACACTACTGGATGCTGCTATGGTACAAATACAGCAGTATACTACTGTTGTCCAAAACCTCGGGTAAATATTATTTTTACTTGGGTATTATTGATTTTATTTTCATTGGAAAGCGGAAAGCTTTCTTTTATCTGTTTTCTGAATCTGTGTACTAAAGGCAAAATTATTATGGTTTTTTTTTTCAGTGCAATTGTATATTGACAGTTAGTAATAATAATATCTATTGGATACAACTGAGGGATGGTATTATAGAGGCAGTTGTTGTTATCATTCAGCTAGATGGCTGGTGATGTTTGATTTACAAAATATAGAGAATAATTTTAAGATAATTGTTTTTAATATGAACACCTATCAGATCACTGGAATCTGGATTGTACAGATTAAATACAGATAAGCTTAATTTTAGCTGATATGTAAAACTACTCCCCCACATTATGTATCTCTGGTTTTTTTCCTCCGTAGTGTCCAATTTCCGAGTCCTTCCAGTGCAACTGGTAATGCAGGTTATGTACCTTCGGAGTCAAATGCCAAAACTGACACAACAGATTCAGTCAGGTCACCGCGTACAGCTGCGACAGCGGAGGGGGCACCAATGCCACAGAAAACGTCAGCAGGAGCAGCTGAATCAAGTTCAAGTGGCAAGGATATGTCATCATCACTGTCTACATCTAGCACACTTTCTAGTACATCAGGTATAGGAAGATCGTAATAATAATGTACGGTTTTTGTAGTGATACATCCCGCTATGCTGTTCTTTGGTGCTTTAAGTGTGTAATACCACACAAGAAAAACATGTTGTGGAGAGTAAAACGGAGAAAAAATCAGCAAAGAAAATGCACAAAAATTCAATAGAATTGGTTGGATGTAAGAAATATAGATTTACGCATGCTCCTTTTGATTGAGATGTTGCTAAAAGATGTTGCTAAAAGACTGAAGAAATTAAGATGTGATGGGTGAAGATTTATTATGCCTCCTACTATGTAGAATAGGTGTTTTAGCGAAAAAGCTATAAAACAAATAACTTAATATTTTATGTTTGATAAGGCAACACAGTGTCCTAGGAATATCCATCATAAAAGAAATTTTTTCTCGAATTTAAACATATAACTGCTACTGGAATGATAGTGTTTAAACCTGGCATGTTGAAATTATCGAGAATGTCCAACTAGTGGTTGAGATATGTGTAGACCTCTATGTATAACTGTTTTCGCAGCAGAAGACATCAGCAATATTTATACAGAAAACTAACTACAGAGACACCTAATTAAGCTGAATCGCTAAATCTTGCTGGTACTCACAGATTTATGTTTTTAAAACATCGAATGAAACAAATTAAAATACAAAACTGTCGCTGATTATTTCTAATCATATTGAACTGTTTAGTAGAAACAGGAGTAGATCTAACTGAGACTATACCTATTATCTCTCACCAGACCCAACATTTGTTTCCCGGCTGACTCGTGTAATAGATGAGTAGGGAGAAAATTAATTTTTTCAAAGATTTAAACCTTGTCTTATACACAAGTATATACACGGTATCTGCAGCATGTCACAGATATATCTGTGTTTGTGATCATTTTGATTAATCATTGATGCTTATTTCTGGTAGAGGAGAAATATTTGTTTATCTAGTCCATTATAATGTTGCACCTCATTTCAGATATGCCAGATTTAGAGGGTGCTGTGGGTTATAGTTCGTCAAAGTCAGACATACCTGCTGATCATGTCAATTCTCAAGCTGATAGCAGTTCAATGAATGAAATACGAAGACGACGACTGCAGAAATTTTCCTCAGAAAACCTGCAGGCCCTTAGTGAAAAGGATTCTTCTGTGAAATCTGATGAACGTGTAGACTTGAATTAAGTATGGTCTATTGCTAGGTGTTTCCTATAATTTTTGGTGTTTAACTGTTACTGGAATTAGCATTCCAGCAACCTTATTCATCCTTAGAATGAACCGCACACATCACCTGGAATTTCGAACTTATGTAACATGAAGGATATTTTGTGGCCTGGTGACTCCAGTTGTATGTATTTCTCATCAGATGGACAGTAGTTGATTGATTGGTTCAGAAAGCCTGATTTCTATGCAGAACCATCATTTGTTGGAGTGTGTGCTAAGCAGTGTATTGCAGTCATATTAACACAATTTGCTTAATTTGCTAGTTTATGAGCAACAACCAAATATATCTTTCTTTCCATACACTGCTGTATGTTTTTATTACAATTAATTAATTAAGTTTGTTCTGCAGGATATAGTATAATTGGGTTTGGCTGTTCATCTGAATAATTTATTTGTCTTATCGGTAAAAGTTCAGTGAATCTTTGAATTGGTCCTTGAGAGCTGTTTCTGTTCAGGTTTGTGTTAAAATGTCATTTTCAATGTGTTATCCTTAAATTAACCTGGAAAATTGATATTTATTATCTGCTCAACATTAGCACAGCAAAAAGGGCACAGTGTAATATATATTTTAATCAGATATGCCTTTTTACTGTACAGTTTATGTGAGAGCGTTTTCCAGTGAAGTCTTCCTGGGATTTTACTTTTTGGGGTATGTCTCGGGGAGTTGCTCTGTCACATGACGCCAATGTCATGAAAGTGGACATTGTCTCCATGAGTACAGATTGTACAATTATAGAATACCTCATCTGGCAAGATTATTTGTAAAAGAAAGGCTTTTCTTTTAAATGCATTGAAACTATTGCTGTGAATGTCAATTGTCGTCTATGTATGATGACTTATCAGTAATATTTATGATCATTGTTCTAAATAAATAGAATTGAAAGAAGAAAAAAAACATGTCTGAGCATGGTAATAAAAGAAGTGGCATAATTGACTTTATTGTAATCTGTTCAGTATTGTTATCACCCATACAGCTATGAGATTCTGTCATCTTGTCGTCTGAATATATCATGATAAAGGAAGTCTATTTATGTCATGCACCTGCTGTTTTAGCATTTACCCTTGACAACATATATGTAAATAAATGTACAAAGGTATATTTTGCCTTACTGGCAGAAATTTGTATTTTTTTCTTTCGATCAGTTCAGCTGAGTGAATACACGCTGTGACATCTGCTCTTATACACATACTGCTTATTGTCGTGGTATATTTAAAATATACAGCATCTGAAATTTGTGTGATTGACAGAATTGCCTGAATTTAATTAAATAGTGCACCAAAAAGTCATCTCTCAGTTCATTCAACTGAGCATCTTCTCAAGGTTGTGGATTCGAATCTAACTTTTACCTGTGTTTGTAGGTTATTCCTGTTGGGATTAGACCCTTGGCTGTAAGTTCCAGCTAGGTGTGACCATTGACGAGGATAAAATAATTATTCAGTTCATTTAGTTTAGAAGAAAACTGAATATGGGAAGTACATTGTACTGGTAATTTCATAAAAGTAACATTTGCCAAAAATATCACAATTATTTAGCAAAACTAGTATCAACATATCCACCTGTTAGAACATAGACACGAGGGTAGGTAAGACAGCTGATTTATTTAACTTCGTTTTGATTGAATAGTCCTTGGTCCAGGTAATATCTCTGGCTGACAACCTATTACTTCACATTAACTACAGCCAAATATTTATAATTGGCTAATTTAAATGTTCAGAATCAAAGACATAAACTTAATGTATTTTTCCATCCTTTACAAAATTCATTGCCTGACACTAGTCTGAATGGCTATGGTGGTGTCTCAGCTTGCTTATTAAGATATATGGTATTTTAGCTTAGTTTATGTGAATACTCCCTTACATTGAAAAGATGCGACTCCAAAAATGCACACTGCTTGCGGTATGTTGTGAATAGTTAGAAGTAAACTCTTATTTGCATCTTTTGAGGCAGATGCATTCTAGGATGGTATTTTGGACGTTGTAAGCTGGCAGCTTTTACTGAACGGTGCAACTCGACCTCCACATTTACACTGCATGGGAGATTAACCTGAACAGAATGAGAACAAGTTATCGCTTGTTGGGTCGGAGCCAAGTCTGATTCAACGTGGATAGGTAATGCCACTCTATAATATACCTGGAAATGAATGCAAATAACTCCAATCTGTGTAATAACTCCAATCTGTGTAAGTGCACCCACTAAAACTTGGGCATTTGACACAGTGGGCTGAATCCAATCAAATACCGTATTCTTCCGTGTATTGCGCGCATTCGTGTATAACCCCCCCCCACACACACACACACACACACACACACACACATACACACCAGAAAAAATATATTGAAAAAGCTAGTTTTGATGAGGAGAAACCGGGAAAAATCTGCACCTGGATGTTAAATATATTTATTTCCACGAAATAAGTTGATCCGTCGCCAAACGAGTAGTAAATTGATCACGACAACGTGGAGATGTCGTGATCGAGACATTTGGGCGATATTCGTAGACGGAAAGAGGGAGGAACGTCGATGGAGATCGCTTTCTTAACGAAATGTACGTCGCCGAAATGGCAACTATTTGAGTCAATCGGGATCGGGCGTCTTACATCTCCAAAGAGGAGGAGCGAACACAAACGACGAAGGCGGCAATACATAATTGCACAAACTTCTCCAATTATCGTCCAGGGAAATTTGATCCAATACAGTCGATTCCGTCAGGAGACGGCGTCTATGTGCGGCCCCGACTCGTCCGATCTGATATCGGCGGTTTCCCAACGACGTCGATACAGAGGTGTGCAGGAGGGGAATAGTACGCCTAATATCGCTCACTTTACACGTGCGATCCTCATGCTAGACGCCCCGATGTTTAATTAGATGGCGCTTCAATCGAAAACATACAACACAGCATAAGCACACACAGAAATGTCAGAAATAGATGAAACAACACACCTGTGAACAGTATCAGTAAAACCATAATCAAACATTTGTATTACACGATATAAAAAAGGTACCTCCAAAGTCAAAGGTACTCGGTTTTCATCGGCAACAGGTATGAAAAAGCTGGAAATTTAGTTATGGTGTATAAAAAAAACTGCGCATTATACAAGGAAGAATACCGTAAATGGCTGTTTATACATTTGGTCGTCATCAACAAAGCTTTATGATCTATGAAAACACCGAAGAAATATCGTGTTTGACATCATATGAGGTTCAGCACAGTTGTCTAGGCTTGATTTTATAATCAGATTTATTTTTTAATTCCGAACCGTTTCAAATTTTTTTCAAAATTCCACCAATGTATGCAATTTTTCCGTCTTGGGTTTCAGCTCATCAAACTTCCTTTAAAAAAAAATTCAATTCCAATTCCATTTTTAAAAATAATCTATTCCAATTCCGGAATTGAATTGATCCCATGTCTGCTACCACCCGAGTTCGAATCTCGGCGTGGGCGTGTCTGAAGTTTGTTTCATTTTTGATTTAGCCTGCCATGTGCACAAAAGTGTCCGTAAAACATCATCGTAATCTTCGCCTTTATAACAACAAGGTTAACTGATTTTGTGCCCGACCACGCCATATTTGTTATAGGAACGGTAATTTTTATAGGAGTATGTTTTCTCAGCTTGAACAACTCTTCGGAACTCGATTAAAGCCTCACAATCTTGAATGATGGGAGTAAGTATGAATATGTCAGATCTCAAGACTTTTACCCAACCGTATGTCGTTTATTCTAATGGATCGAGGATGGCGTACTCATATGAATGAATAGTATCCAGTTAAACAAATCGTCACGCTGTAAGCAGTGACAAGGAACGCTATGCAATTATGTGCCGCACCCAAGTCTACCATGGTCAACTACTAGAGCCCATAATTGAGTGAAGGATTTATTCTCAGATAATCCCTAAAATTCAAGTACGTATATAAAACGGATCATACTTTTTTCGAAGTATAAGAGAAATATATATATATATATATATATATATATATATATATATATAGTAACTGATCACTGAAGATGTTTATTCTGGGCTTATAATTTCATCACCTTCAATCCTCTTGTTTGTCAATATATGAATTAACTCCGATCAACACTGAACAGTGTCACCATATTTCTTTTTCTCTCAAATATTACTTTTATATCAACTTATAAATGCTTTGAAATCTTCTTTACAGAAATCCACCATAAACATAATAATAATTGCGTCGGTTGTGACACAAATAATCTCTTGAGTAATTATTGTCATTGCACCGTGTTTAGCAGCAATCCTTACAATAGGCATTTGAGCAATTAACCTGTGAGTGGGATAGCCAAGAACAATATCTGACTTTACACGGGTTTTAAATTGAAGCCTAGAATGTGATGAAAACGTTAGGTTAGGTATTGTATAAAGCGGGGGTTTTCTGGCAAGATTTCGTTATCGGAATTAAATATATCACTACATCAGTCCTAAAAAAGGCTGTATGGAAATGAGATCCTGTGTGTGTGTGTGTGTGTGTCTACGACAATAAAGACTGAAAACCAGGACCTTAATTGTTAGTGGAAATCGATAAATGTCAATCTATGTAGAAAGACGCATTAACTGTTTCCATCAGAGCGTAAACTCTGTTTATATAAATTCATCCTCCAGTATCTGGAGTGCGCGAATAAGTTTTGGAGGGGGGGGGGCGGGTTTGCTTTCCCCAAGCCTGACCGTATATCATCAGTGTTTTCATATTACAGGCGTAATCCATGAAAACGTGTTTGAATATGTATACATTGAGAAGCTCAGCGCGCGGTGCTACATTGTAGAGATATTGATGTAAACACGACATAATCCATCTTCATTGACTTAGGTGAAATACAAACCAGCTAATGATTTAGTTATTAAACATCCATCTTTATTTCAACATAAAATAAAATATCTTCTTTTCGGGGGGTTCAATCCCAAATAACGATGTGCAAGAGTGTGAGATTAAAATTTCCCGTGTCTGTAAAAAGATTGCTGGTTGGTTGAAAGAGGAGATTCTATATGCTTCAGATGTCAACAAGAACAAGTGTAAAACATAAATACAACGAATACCGCGGACGCATGAAGAGACTCAACTTCACTTCCACCTTCATTTGCAGGGAAAAAACGTTGAAAATGATATTTTAACCGTTTTATTTGTTGAATATTAGCAGGACCACCGGGCCGGCAACTATAGACAGATGCACGCCCGGGCCGGTTCTTATTTCCAACACTGCATATAGGCGTTGAATATTTGTTATTTATCAAGGGAAAATATAAGGCGATTCTTATCATGATAAACATTTCTATGTGAAACAGTTTAAAACTTTACAAAAATACCTATAATGGCTAATCATGTTTCAAACAGCACGTGATGGGGTTTGTGGGATCGTCGTAAACCACAAATGTGATTACAAATTGACCAACTCTAGTTTTCTCACCGAGTGCTCTCTTATTTAGCTGTCATCTTGGATTCAGCGTCAATTTGCGTAAGCATTTAATCACATATGACTACATATACTCGATCGATATATATATATATATATATATATATATATATATATATATATATATAAGCTAGCACAAAGATATAATTAAGTACACATACATATATGCCAATATAGATTTTCGATGTTGTTAGATCTTGCCCTAGATATAGCGGCATCGGCATGTGTAAGGATTGCATATATTGGGGTAAATATATTGATTATTAATCATAATTGCATCTGTAGTCTGGACGAGTATAACATTTTCCCGGAGTGATTGTGCCCATGCAGCTTATTTAGTCCAGGATGATGACTATCTGATCCATGTCTCGATCAAGGTCAGAGAATTTTTATTTTGTAATTTTGTTCCACACTGGTATTGTTCGTGGAAAGAGCGAGTTCTTATAAACGTGCTGCGTACAGCTTAAACTTGTCACTATTAACTGACCTCGTTCTTGTGCTACTTCTTGTGATGTACTCCTGTATTGGCAACGTCACTCTGCCGCCAACTATCTTGTTCATTAGATTGAGTCGAGCTTTCTTCCGTCTGGATTTAAGTGATTCCCAGCCTAGTTTATTGATCATATTAAGTCACACTATCAGTACGTTTATAGTTGCTGGAGACAAATCTGGCAACCTTCCGTTGGACCGCTTTGACTAACTGAATGTCTTTGGCTAAATGTGGGTCCCACACCACTGCGCCGTACTCGACCCGTGATTTGACCTGGGAAAAGTACGCTAGTTCCCGTAGTTGTCTAGGACATCTACAATGTACATAAGTTGCGCCGTAAGAATCCGATCATACGGTTACCATTGGCTGTTGTTGTTGGTACAATATGTCGCTTCAATCTAAGGTCGCTTGATATTGTGATTTCCAGATATTGAGTATCATGGACTTGTGTTAAGATGCATCCACACAGAGTATAAAAGTGTTGAGGTGGGTTCTTGTTGTTGATTATTGTCATTATAAAACATTTTTGTGGGTTATATTTCATTCCCCAAGTGTCAACCCATTGGGAAAGGGCTGCGAGAGCTTGATCCAATACATATTGGTCCATTGAGTCCATGATAGACCTGTAGAGAATACTATCATCGTCAAAGAGCCATACCTGGGATTGGACGACAGATGGCAGGTCGTTCATAAACAATAAAAATAGCAATGGACCAAGGTCGATCCAATGGGGGAACTCTAGACCTCACGTATATGTTATTTCACGACTCTCTGGTGGCGTTATGTAAGGAGGTTGCTGATCCAGCTATGTAGATCCCCGTTAACACCACAATGAGAAATTTTATGGAGTACTCTGTCATGCTGGACAGTGTCGAAAGCCTTGCTTAAATCTAAAATGGCAACTTCGACTGTAATCTTCTTATCAAAATATGATATACGGTCATGAAGAGTAATTAGTAGCTGTGATTCACATGAATGGCATTTTCTAAATCCATGCTGCATGGCTGTATTTATCCAAGTGTGCATGTATATGGGAACATACTATATGCTCCAGGAGTTTACAACAAACACATGTGATCGAGACAGGTCTGTAATTCACTGCCTTGTGGCAATCCCCCATCTTGAAGATAGGCGTCACGCTTGCATTGCGCCAGTCCTCCGGTAGGGTGTTGGTTTCGATCCATTGTTGGAATATTATTATAAGTACTGGTGCTAACTGATTGGCCAATTCTTTGAGTACTCTGTTCGGCAACCCGTCCGAGCCAGAGGCTTTGTTTAATTTTAAATAAGACCCTGTGGTCTTGGTGCGTCGGGGCGTGTTTGGGCTACTTACTACATGTGTCTGAGGTTGGAATATTGCTGTTGGCGAGGTGATAGATGATACAGTGCTATTGTTAGTTACATCATTTAGAAAACCCAAAAACATATCTAGTAACACAGAAATGATATCTACGACCTATAACATATTACGGATACGTATTTTGCAGCTTCAGGGTTATATATATAGCATACAAAGTGGGCATACAATTAGTTGATGTAAATCAAAACTAAATGGTTCAAAAGGTGAAAACGGCACACAAACTCGATCTTGTAATAAGACAAAATAATTTTATTTAAGCTCGGTAAAGTATACATACAAACACTAGCTGAAATTACCTATTAACCGAATGGTCATAAATGTGAAAGTATGAGGTGGTGTGAGATGAGATGGAGTACAGACACCCGGACAGTTGCTCACCGGACAGTTGCTCACCGGGACACTTGCTCACCAAGCAAATGAAAAAGTGGACACTTGCTCACCAGTGAATTTTTAATGAGAAAAAATTAAATGACTTTTAATTCAGAAATAGATTTCTTAGTATCCTATTACCTATATAATTATTGGGATGAATAGTACCAATTATTAGGGCATTAAAGTTCAGAGATTATTTTATTTGATTAATATAATTTTGTGCATTTTCTCTCTCATTAAACGATGCTAATTTGTGTACCGAGAAAGGCCTTATGAAATGATATGAAAGCGAACATTATTATGGCGTGTCATGCATGAAATATATCCAAAATAAGGTCAGGCAAACATACTAGACTTGGCTATTAGATTTAAGAAAACAGATATCATCAACTTGATGACAAAGGTTCCTCACTATAACTATGAGAGCAACTAATGCATGGGGTTCTAAATGCCCCAAACTGCCAAGTCTGAACGCCTTTAAAGGAAGGTTAGATAAAGCTTAGAGTCGATGGAAATATAACCAACAACCGACAAACGCATTCTTTCAATATGACAGTGCGTCTCTAGGTAGGTCACTATCTGCTAACAGGTTATAAGCCTAAACTACATGCAGAAGAAGATAAATATAAGTAACTTGTTGTGAATATATTGTCTATTAAAACGTGACCAAAAATAAATATCTAATCACTAGATGTCGCCACAACATTTGTTGTTTATCACGAGGTTGCAGCACTGTAGCAGAGGAAGGTGAAGGCCGCTGTGGTAACTTACTGTCTTTCGGTAGTTTAGAGACTCATTTAGTAATTTGATTGGTGTGTATGTGTGTCTGTATATGTGAAAGAATATTAGTTAATAATTATTAATCATCCCGTTGATTGAATATCATAAGGTAAATGTCGGTATCAGTTCCAAAGGCAAAGATGATTTTCTCTCTAGAACGGGTACTTTCGCCCTAATTCAGTAATTACTAGATCTAATTGACAACCTGGCTCAGTGACTGTCATAACAGTGATAACTAGATCTATTGTTATATTAGTATAGATCTAGAATCGCACATAAATAAGAATCGTTCACGTGTTTAATTGGAAGACTCTCCGCAGCTAAACATTATTAAGTGTACGAGGATAGAGAGCCATAAAACACCAACCATCAACAGCTAGATACAGAATATTAATATATAGATCTATTAAGCTAAATACAAGTAATAAGATGATCTTGTACTTACTACTTAGATATTTCATATCTAAGATTAAAGATAGATCATGACATAAATATGACGGTGATAATCAGTGGACGCAGAACTATTCAGATGATCAGTCCAAATGAAGCAGTGTGGCCAGACTTTGGAGTATCTCATATTTGTCACATTGTTGTGAGATGACATGAGAACAAAATATAGATAAAACTGAAAGTTTTTTTTCCTTTAGTTAATCTAATTTAATACATAGCTGCCAGACCTCCTTTTCCTATTTTTAATACGAACCTTGTGCTTTTGTGTTAGATTTCTTACTTTTCGACATCTTCTAATTGTTTATCCATTATATTTATAAAATGTTGATCCCTCATTTCCGAATCTATCAATCAAATTAAGTATACAGGTGGGGAACTTAAATATATTTGTGTGTATATAAGTGACATGTTCGTGAAAACACATCGTAACTGAACACAAGAAAACATGTAATATCTTATTCCAAAAATGCAAACTATTGTCCAGATTGTGTCCTACTTTGGGGCTAGAAATTTTGCCTTTTTATATGACCATTTTGACCTGGACCTACATTAATATGCATAATATAATCGACATCAATTTAACTTATAATGGTTTCTGTTGTTGTTGGATGTTTCAAAAGTTGGGAAAATTCACCGTATAAACAAATCTGCCATTATTATCATGGATATCACCAGGATATGTACTTTATAGTAGAGGATTATATAGTACTAGTAGTCTTAATGGAGTATTCATTAAGGCCCATAGTCCAAACATACGTGAGCCATTATGTGCATGCGTATGTTTTTATTTCCTGTTACAAGAGTTATAGCTTTAATAGCATTACTGTAACTGCTGTAACTTTAGTATTGGGGTCTAAGTGTACATGAGTTTTTTTTTGCATGTGCGTGTTGATATACATAAGTTCTGCAACTATGAGATATACTGCTTTATCTTAGACTTAAAACTATTGGAATTTTGTAGCCGTTTAATTGATTAAAGTTGTACAATAGTGAAATGTCAGAATAGTTTTATTAATTAAATAGACAAATGTAAATGATAAGATAGACACTAACTCTGCCATTATTGTTTCAAAAACAGGTGCATGCGGATCCTTGCACAAAAACATATGCATGTGCATCCTCACATACATTTAGACTACAGGTCTAAACGTATGGCTCACGTACGTGTAGACATTTCGTTTCGTTAAATGGTTGACACTGACAGTGTACCAGCTAATACTTCAACAGGTCTAATTTTTATTTCAGTACAAATGTCTTTGATAAAGGGTGTGCAGAGATTTCTGCCAACATTACGTCTAGGATGTTGTCTGTATCACAATGCAATTGTTAGAGAAGTAAGTCGTGTCATTTTAGCAGAGTACTGTTTGACATCTTGGGTTCTAGTAATTGTGATTAGATTAGACTCATAACCATAACACTTAACATCACTATATTTTCAGAGACAACCGTCGAGGATACACCACAACATATTTGAGGGTGAGCGTGTTATTCCCGAGCCACCGCAGACACTAACGGATGTAGAGGAATCTAAAGAGGAATTTAAATATGTTGAGAAGTTACTTGCATCAAATGTAGTACCTGAACCACCTAAACACGACCATTATCCTACACCATCGGGTTGGATCCCTCAAACAGGTGTGTGTATGTTATCATATGATAAATAATGTGCAGGATCACCTTGAATACTTACACAGTTCTTAATCACTTTCTTTTTAAACAAACAAACACCTTTTTTTTCTTTATGTAAAACATGTGTGCTTTAACAAACAAACTGAATAAAAAGCAGAACTAAAATATAATCTAGGTTAGAAGAGGCAAGAAATTGATTTGATAAATTCTAGAATCATTCACCTATCTCTAATTTTTTAGTCTGATATGGGCAACATGTGTGTGAGTGTGGATTTATTTAACCCTTTGCTACTTGTAGCGCCCCAGCTAGTGATCTTTACAAAGCCCTAGCATGCCTGCATAGCAGACAAACTTTTTGAGACATCGTTGTGACTACACTACTTATAGTGCATTTCAGCAAATCTCGCGGAGTAACACTGCTGATCACGGACTTCATTTCCGTGTTTACAGCGTGCATTTTGGTGGTGTAAATCAATTTTTATGAATTTGTTTAAGTTGAACAAAGTTTTAGGATGCGTTTTTCTGGATCAAGATGGAGGAAGAGGGCGCTTATTGGCAAAAGTGATAACGATGAGGAAGATTTCCATGGGTTTACTGTGGAAGAACTGAAGAAGGGTCTGATGTTGATTTAGACATCGTGGTGCAAGAGGGAATCTTGCAATTGGACAAATAGCTGTCAGACAACACTCTTAGTGACAATGGTGGGACTTGTCTTTCACCATCTTAGTTGAATATTTTATGAAGAGACCAGGAATAATTTTTTTAATGACTGCCATTCATGGGGGGACTGATGGTGCATGTTCATCTGAAAGCTGCTCATCTTGTGATTCTTCTGACATTTTTTGCAAAACTGAGTGCTCCATATCTAATTTGTTATGATTTTTTAAAGATAAATGCTGTGCAGAGAGTTACTTCCCCTGTCTTAGGGAAAAAATAAGGATGGCTCCCGCTGGGTCTAAGTGGCAATGGGTTAATCATTGTGTTTTTGGGTTGTTCCTCTTCAAGTATAAGCACTTATGAACATGAAACCTTTTGAAGGAAAAACTTAAATGTCTAATATAATGAGATACTTGAATATAAATTTTCATCGAATAATCGCATATATTAATTTATATATTTTCATATATCTTCTACCTGATTTTGGTGATCTAGAATTGTTGTGGATCACTTAAATAGTTCAAAATGTAAAGATGCTATTTTCTGCCAAAATGTTTGCACCATTCACAGAAAATCACCATTTGTAATGTATAATCTGGAAGATTTTAGCTTCCAGCTTATCAGTACTGAAGAATAATCAGCCCAGTATGTGTACTTTATAATTGTCAATAATAAAATATATAATAAATCATAACTCCTGTTGGCAGCATTTGTAAAGGGGCATTTGGTTGGTCAAAATTGGAAGAACCTACTACCTACCCTTCGTTTGTCAACCATACTCATCTTTCATTCATTAAGTTCTGAGGTGGCATCTCGGGGTTCATTCTTGATGGGAATTAATTTTATAAATTTTTTCATAATGTTATAAAATAATCTGAGAGATTTCAATTATAATGTGTATCATATTTATTTTGTCCTATTAAAATGTTGGGAGATCTTGCATTTTCTGCATGCGCACTGAAAATCTGGAACATGCTACCATTATTTACATATTCAACAATCTGACACTATCTCTTGTTTTAAATCACGCCTAAAAACTCATCATTTTAAACTAAAATACCCAACACTAGTCAATTTATGTACTCATGTGTTTTTACTACTTATTTTATTATTTTGTATCTATCTCACCAATCATATCTATATGTCATGTATTGTTTTACGCTATTGTCAAAGCGCTTTTGAACAATTGTGGAAAATGCGCTATACAAAAGTCAATTTATTATATTATTATTATAACATGCAGTTATTTGTTAGTGAACATTGCCAGTGTATTTTTCTCATTTCAGCTAAACTTGGCGATCTACCATACTTTATTAAAAGGACCAGATTTCACAACCTGCCCGTTTATGTTGAAATTCATAATGGTGGAAATAGGAAGATGACTCTCATAAAATATGTTGAAGGCGATATTTGGGTACGTGTAATTTATGTTTTCATAATTATTAGTTCTGATGATTAATATGCTGATCTTGAAGCTACTTTAACAAACGAAAATTGCTACATTTTCATACCTGGTTTTAGAATTCATTCTCTTCAGAATAAAGCTGTTCCGCCCTTCACTGTTATCTCATATTATGTGTCGCTGGTTCTGTTAAGGCTAAGTAAGATCAAATTGTTTACTGCCTGTGTTCATATTTACTGCAGGCATTGGAAGGTGAACTTTCTCATTTTATCACGGAGAAGACGGGAAAGAGAACATATACTCAAGTTGATGAAGTATGTCGTAAAGTCAGAGTTCGTGGAGATTTCATAGCGGAAGTTACAGACTTTTGTCTCTCAAAAGGGTTGTAGCATATATTATTTTTTAAGTGCATTAAATCAGTAAACCTTATGTATTAACTCTAAATAAATTTGTTGAAATGGTGCTGTTTTTGTCCTGTAAATTATGGGAATCAGTGAAAAGAAAATAGATGGATTAGCCATTTGAAGTATTACTAAGTTTAAAGAACTGCTTAGCTTGTTCATGGCACCTTCATTCAAACATATCTTGTCATTCGCTGCCATACAAAACATGAAAAATATCACAATAGAGCCATATAGATGATCGATTGTTTTACTATGCCATTAAAAATCAGTGATAACAATCATTACAATAATGATATATGTGCTGAAATATCAGCCGAACATGATTACAGACAAATGCACATGAAGTGGCCACCGGTGAGAGATGTGTGAAGATGTAATGTACTGGCTCAAAAAGAGCCTTGTTCATCTCCATTCAATAATGCTGAATGATGTATAGTGTTAGAGCAACTAGAGATCTTCGCTATCATTAGCATATGTTACAACAATGTATTGAGCAATAACGTGATCAGTTTAAAATTGAAATTATGTTCTATGGCATGGTCTTCACCTATAACTTGCTTGTACGGTGGCAAGCAGCAAAAGCGAAAAATTCTGGTAACTCCAAGATGCATGTTGCCTTAAGTATGTCATTGTACAATGTTCCAATAGTCTTCTTTATCGGGAAAGAGTTCCGATGGATGTTCGGATGGTGGCAATGTCTGTTTATAATGAGTCAAACTTCTATGTAGTGTCACAAATGTGGGACGGTCTTCAAGCTGCGTTCTCCAACATGATAACAACAGCTCGTAACTAAAACAAAAACACAGATATAGAACAAATATTATATAGGGATTAAGCACTAGCTTAGTATAGTTGGAATGACTGTTATACCCCTGGCGGAGAAATGTAACTGATTTAAAACAATTTAATGGTTGATTGCTTCTCATTTATTTCTGTGGAGCAGATTAGAAATATGCAGTCTCCTGAAAATACATACTTCAGTCTCCTCTGTTCAAAATTACATTTTCTTTGTAAATAATATTCAAATTACGACATTTCTGAATTTTAGATATATTGGCTTGGAGGTCTACTGTTCAAACACATTTGATTGGCATTACTATTATTATGAATTATATTAAAATTGAGACCAACTGAAGAGTCGGTGAAACTTCAGAGGCTACAGAACTCACACTGAACTAGAAGCTGTGGCTGGACAAGGAAGTCTGTAGCCTTTGTTTAACCTGTACAGTATTAGTCCAGTTTTTAGGTTGTGATAAGGTCTTGCACCCAGTGACACGATCTCCCAGAGTAGAACTCCAAATGTCCACTAAAATATAAATCATATTTGTTTTAAGTATATAATCATTTGAAATAGGAAAATATAGGTTTTCAAAGTAATTATTATTCCAGTATATCGGGTAAAGCGAAGATGCAAACTTTGTACAAATAATGGAAAGCGATAATTTATTTATTTGTTTTATTGGTATGTGTTGGTTACTAATGGAATTTTTTTAAGAGTTACTAAAAGGACAATTTATGTAACACCCCACAATATGCGCGTAAATAATGATTTACCACAATGCTTTTTGGCTGGATATCTCCAGTATTTAGTGTTTCCAGAGACATCCACCTTATGGGTGCTTGTGTACTGCTGACTGGAAACTGTTCTATTCCACCGAGCTTTAAATTACATAAATGATCAAGCCTGAGAATAAAAAGAAAAAAACACGCAATAATGTGTATCAGAGCAAAAATGGTTAAATATTTTACTCTTTACATGATGAATAATTTTAATATAAATTATATATGTTTAATTAATCGGATATATATATATATATATATAAAATAATGTGTGTTACATATACTCAATATTACTCTTTATACCTGACCGTATGAGAACTGAGGTTGGCATGAATGATCCCTTCTTTCTCCAGATAATGTAATCCTTCACAGAGTTGTAAACCAAACGTCACTACACATTGCAAAGTGAACACCTGAAAGATGTATATATGTTATTTTACGACGCATTGGCACATATATTAGACCATACAAACTGAAAGAGCATTATAGGACTTTATCTGTTGCTGTTAGCCAGGCTTAATTAAGTTTACTGTGCCATTATTAATTTGGGTATTTTGAAATGGAATAGGAACGTTCTATAAACTTAAATATTCTTCTTATACTAAATTGAAAACGAAAAGAACATTCTACCAGAACCAGGCATTATTTTTCACAACCATGCAAGAGAACCAGATATTGTTTTTATAAAAGAACCAAATTACTGAGATAAACCGATGCACAGACATGGGGTCAATTCAATTTTGGAATTGATTATTTAAGAATTGGAATTGATAAATTTGGAATTGAAGTTTCCTACAAAAAATACCATTTAATTTTTTAATTCAGAAATATTTCTTCCATGACAATCCTACTTGGAAAATAAACTAGTCGGAGTAGGTATTCCAAGTAGGTAGTCGGATCGGGTAGGTACTCGAAGTACCTACTCATGGTAAACAGCAGTAGGTATAATAAGAGTCAGTAAAAAACGGAATTGGAATTGAAAAATGTGATTTGGAATGACGTTGATAATAGTTACGAATTAATTAAGTTAAAAGGCGGACGAACTTCCTATTTTGATCCAGGCGATTAAATTATAAATGAATTAAAAAAAATATACAAGATTGATAATGTTGAGAAAATTGCCTCTTAATAAAAACAATAGGTCCAGTGGGGTCGACTTCGTAGAAAAATGATATGATCAGACCAAATCTTTTTAATGATGAATGAAATGCAATTTTGATTCGACAGCTCGATCTGAAAGTATGCAGTATAGGGCGGCGTCAAGTGCTCCACATGACCCTAAGGTCAGCGGGTGTAAAACGTTTGTGTAGTTTGTTTGGGGGGGGGGGGCGTATTTTTTTCTCATGACTGTCCTATTTTCAATGATTTATTTATTCCGGCTTACTGCTCTAATGAATTTGATTTCAGTTGGCGTTAAGAGTCCCGTTTGTTTGCACCTTCGAACATACTGGTACGCGTGTGGACTGTAGATTTGAATTTCATTCCCATGCAACTCCCTGCCGAGCATACTACATCTAGTATGCCCCTTCCCGATACTGATCTATGGCCGAGTTACTCGGCATAACGTCGAAGGAACGCGATAGCTGGTTGGTATCGCACTATCCCACCGCAGGGGCCCATAGGATCCATGAGGGTGTGCTAACCTCGGGGTTGTTCTCCCGGATCCACGCCAGTAATTTCTTCAATGTGACTAGATAGTGAGTTCGTTCAAGAAGTATCATCACCTCTGTGCCATCTCTCGTGTACGGAGAACCTTCTAGAGTCATTCCATAAACATAATGGATGTATCTGGATCTTAGCCGTCTCAAAGCTACAACGTTCTTTAATAAGTTGATACGATCTTCTTTGTCGTTCATACCTATATATATATATATATATATATATTTGTAATTACAAAACCACACATACACACCTAAAATGGTAATTTGAGTTACTGATTAATATATAAATAAAGAATTAGTCGTTCATCTATTACTGGAGTCCCGGTGTGGGCAATCGTGTGTATATATATATATATATATATGCGTGTGTGGGTGTACAACACCTCTGTATACTTGTACGGTGACAGGTTTGCAGTAAGGTATGTCCCTCTTGCTGATCTCTGGTGGCACCTCAAAGCTACCAGTACACATACAATAAGTGTTGTCATCATCTGGAACATAAAGATTATTAGTCCGATTGCGACATCTTGTTTAATATTTTAGCATTTGGAGTTTCTACAAGAGATGCTAAATTACATAATTAATAATACCGAATTTTAATTAGTGTGTGTGTGCGCGGGCGCCAACATTCATGTGTGCTTTTGTTTGTTTGCGAGTGAGCGTTTTATTGAACAGCGGTGCTGGTCTCCCTAGAGGTATACAGCCGAAGTGCTATACTGCCTTAGGAGTATCAGGCTGAAGCACTGTCTTGGTGGATGAAACACTGCGCAGATACATGTAACTTTCCACGAGCCATGTTGTGCACAAAAGCACCCGTGTGGATGGATGGACGCGTATATATGTTCCTTGATTATCGGTCATATAGTGCCCATTCAAGATAATTTTCCCTTGACCTACCCAATGTAGTTAGCCCACAGATCAATATATTATATTTCATGTATTGTTTTTTATTATTGAGTATTAGGTCTTTTTGATTTACTAAAGTTTATGGAGTAAACAACCAAAAACTATCTTGGTTCGTCAATATCCAACGAATCTTATAAATTAGCTGATATGTATGCTGCATATTTAAAGAATACGGTATCTATCTATCGGTCTGTCTGTCTGGATCTAAACTAACTGTATTATAGACTAAAAATATCCTTCTTGCCCTTCATCAGCAGTCTTCCTGCCCGGATGCGATCACGTGCTATAAACACGTGACTATAATCGTTCTTAACCAAGAACGATTTCATGTCATCGTCTGTGCCATTTACTAATAGGTCATTCATCTCTTCGAAGTCAGGATGGCCTTCGGTGTAAGACGTCGATCCGGGTAACTCATCGGCATTTAAATTATAAACAAACGTATTGAACTCCTGCTGAGATGCTGCTGCATGCGCCATCCGTCCTACCGCATCCGGAGATCCTTGTCTGTCACGCGATCCGTCATCCAAGTGGCCCGCTTGGATCTCAGGATCAGCGGAATCCCTCTGCGAACGGTCCCATCAGCCTGCTTGCTCCGGTCTCGGGTTAGCCTTTCCACGTTGTGCCTTCTCGTTCGTCTGTCGTTTGCCGCACGTCTAGGATTTCCAACAACGGGATATCGACGACTATCGTCATCGTCAGCAAACACGACGCCTTCAGCAGTCGACAGTTTCTTTCCAGCTTTTAAGTTACCACTCGACGTCGTTGGTCTCGTTAGATGAGACGGGAGGGGATCTTCGTCTTCCGCAGCAATGTTGGTAGTCGATGAACGCGTGGACTTGAACTTCCTCGATGATTGCATGTCAGGAATCGCATCTATCTTACCGGTAGAATCAGAGAGCGTTCGATCGTGTTCGTCGTCCGAGCTGTTATCTTGGCCAGCGATTTCTGGAATATCTTCGTCGCACAATGTCCTGTCCATCTCCTCGCTGTTCGTGGACGCCAGCGACTCACTGGTCGATTGCTGAGCCTGATCCGAGCTGCTTACATAATCACAGCTCGATTCCAAGCTATCAGAAGTTTCAGTTTCACTCCGGCCTTTTCTCAGACGTATTCCACGCCGGGTACTCGCGGCGGCAACGCCGTGATAGACACAAGCAGGACGACCTGCGTCGGTATCGTCCGACGTTTGTGAGCCGATATTCCTCGAATCGGTAGAATCATCCGGATCAACTTTATCGATTACGATGGAACCGGATTTACAACGCCTGCGAACTCTTCTCCGCCTACCAGGTCTGGGAACAAACTCGGAAAGTCGTTCACCATTTCCCATCGGCCATGTCCCATCATCTCCATTATAATATGAATACTTCATCGCCGGGAATTGAAATTCGAAGGGTCGAATCGTTGCGGGCCAGTAGTGGCAGGTGGATCGATCCGTTCGTATGGAACGTCATCACTGCTCAGGCTGCTCGTATAGGTTCCAGAATCCGTCAGATACCTGCTGGTAAACGTCTCCGAAGTTGCACCGACACTAAGGGGTGGTGATTTATTGTGAGTGGTGCGCAGTGACTGATACTTGCTGAGGGCTCGCGATAGGCTGCTTGACCTGTGTCTCCGCGGTATAGGCGGCTTACCATCCGGAATGGAGGCGTGACCATAGTTCTGCTTGCCGCTTCGGCTAGCCCCTAGCTTAGCCCGGGAGCCAATCTTCCCACGATTCGTCGCCGCGCTGTCGTCCTTCCTGTACCGCGATGAACTAAAAAGCTGCGATTCGTTGAACTTCGTGTCGACGAAGCTGACCGAGTTGGTACGTGGCTTCCTTTCGGCTTCACTATCCCCCTCCCCCCGACCAACCTGATGACAGGAGTTCGACCTGTGCTTAAGTATGCCCTTAAGCGAGCCTCCATTCCGTTGGCTGTCGTTGACGTTGGCCTGCGAGTGCCACTCGTTTTTGACGAGGCTGACCAACGTGTTCTCTAAACCTTCGCCGCTGATCGACGACTGACATCCGTCGGAATCGGACACCGACCAGGATCGTTTCCTCAGAGTGGCACCAACTAAGTCACGATCGTCGCCGGCAAAACTTCTACTACGACATCTCGAATTAAAGACCACCGTCCGATTAATTCCATCCTCCCGGATAGCGTCGGTGCTATTTTCGTCCACCGGGAGCCGTTTCGCTGGCAAACGATCGCCGTGGGACGCCAACGACCACCTGTTTTGGCGGTTAATGTTTCCACAATCTTTCTCGCGTTCACGGTGTGGCTTCGGTCGTAGGATCGAAGAGGCAGAGGGTGTTTGATGCGGCCCGTCTGATTCTGGATTGGAGTCTACGTCGATGGCGTCCTGTCTCAGTAAGGGCGGCCTCGTTGATCTGGTTCTCGGACCTGGATACGTCTGATACCGTCCCAGAACAGGCTTCCGATCGACCGCCTGGAACTGAACACGTTCCGGTTCCGTTGAGGTGGGTCTGGGCCATTGTTTTCGACGACAATACGGCGACTGTGTGTTCTGTTGGTGATCATTCGCAGAAGAGTGTTCGAC
The DNA here is from genome assembly GCA_025642065.1 of Paralvinella palmiformis. Taxonomy (NCBI): domain Eukaryota; kingdom Metazoa; phylum Annelida; class Polychaeta; order Terebellida; family Alvinellidae; genus Paralvinella; species Paralvinella palmiformis. The sequence goes on along the minus strand of JAODUP010000427.1, from coordinate 557,016 downwards.
ATCGTGAGTGTGACTCGTGTTACAGGAGCTAGTATGCCGTCCAACTTGGTCCAAGTAGGAACCGAGACTTGGCCTCTGTTGGTCAGTTCTGTGTTGTGCTCGTGGGCTGTCAGCTGAAGTCCAGAAACGAAGCGCCAAAGTTCAGACGGACTTATAGAATAGGGAACGTTAGAAGAAAGTTTAATGTAAGATCTCTACCCACGGTCTCTCTTTCCCTCTCCCCCCACACCGTACTTACGAACAGAACATACACGCACAACGAATCGTCAACTCACACTTATTATTTCCCTCTATGTATATCTTTCGGTAAGCTTCAGAAGAGCTGCAAAGGGAAATGGTTATGTTTACATCAACCTGGGATACGTGAAATAGGTTTTAAAACATATCGGCTGATACGTCCCGTAATAGGAAATAGCAATAAATGAAGTGTTAATGTTAAACATTGCTGTACGGCAATATTATACTGACCTACTACACCCAATACATCCGAGTTGTTGCTTTAACTTCTTGAACATGCTCAGCTTCACCTGCCAAATATATCATATTCTCTCTGGATCGGATTGTCTGATCAATGCTTATTTGCACACACACACACACACACACATTATACATATTATATATATATATATATATATATATATGTGTGTGTGTGTGTGTGTGTGTGTGTTACAAATATGTTATGTTATGCATCTGTTTTGCTAACTATCACTCGATCCGGATGCCATTATCTAGCAGTGTAGATATATACATAATCTTTCTCGCTCACACACAACACAGAAATACATTCGACAAGTACGCGCACTCACGGTTCAAGGCGATCCTATCTGCCATAAACTCCTCGATAGTTTCACCTGCTCGTCATAGTAAACTCACGACTCGCACAAGATCAAGCGATCCAAATCTATGTACACAGTATAATCACGACACCTGAAGCGATAAGATTCTCTCACGGTGACTCGTCGCATGAAATAGCCCTAATAACACGTATCAGGTGTAAACAGGCAGGTAAACTGAAAGCCACACGACGGACTATGATATGCCGCTTGCGTTCTTTATAATTCCTTAATTCATATTTTAAATCGTTTTGCTCTTTCTCTCGCAATGTGCGATCCAATAAAAACCTTTTCCGGCAATCATAACCTAGCTCGGTGCACTGAGTGATGTGTTTTCGGGGCAAAGATCATCATAGATAGTCAATGACTACCTGATAGGTGGTCATTATGTGTGTGTGTGTGTGTGTGTGTGGGGGGGGGGGGTGTCCAGACATTAACATAAATGGTGGTCACTTTGAAGTGATGATTAATTATCAATCTACAGGTATAGCACGTGAAAACACACACACCGACACACGCACACAGAGAGAGAGAGAGAGAGAGAGAGACTAAACACAGTTTTGAGGATAACTTTTTATGCACGACATTAATCTATTTCGCTTCTCACGAAGTCTGCGTCGCAATGGCTTAGCAAATAATTGTACCAATTTGGTGTTTACAGACTGTACGTCTTGCCAACAATATGACCATCCATACAGTAAGCTTAAGAGAATTTATATTTGCCGAAGATAACATCAGAGTCTGAGCTAAATGACAAAAATTAGATAGCTATACTCAGTTCTTCCAAGATTACTTCTATCGTTCTCACCTGACACAAGTAAACTTTCTTACTTGTGGATCACTTTCTTTATCTCTATATTCTAAACACAGCAGCTTTTCACCGATAAGGTCGGGGTTAAGTGTTGCCCTGTTGTGTTGTCATAAGCATGTACTAAATGATTTCTTGCGCCGAAGTGTCGTTGCACCCATTCACTCACTCACTCACTCACTCACTCACTCTGGAAGCGGGTTTGGTCGCAGATCTATAGCACCTGGGTTCAAACCCCGGAAGGGCTATGTCAGAAGGGTGTTTCTTCCTTCATATCGCCTCATTACCTTTGGAGGTCAATCGGCCCATTTTGCCTACATTGTGCACAAAAGTGGCCGTAAAACAGCAATCTTTATTTCTCCTAATTTTAATAATAGTTTTCACGTCCTTCCCTTGGCCAAAATTAAGAGATTTGCCAAAGATCCAGCTACTACCATTCAAATGTTGTTTTCTTCGCTCTCGATATGTCATTACCTATTGGACAATCGGATTGTCCTAATTATGGCGTCATTTATGAGCCATCCATACATTGTTATATAAATTATGTACTTATCACAGTATCCTCTCCTCTCTATATGGGGCCTGAAAATTATAGCATGAAATGAATTAGCGACCAATTATGACATACCAGGCTACTAACACAGCATTCATAATCTGTTGTTTTTCTTCAGACTCTCGAACTGTTAGAAGAAATAAGTTGATCTTAATTATTGGCGTCAGATGATCTCTCTTTTTTAAGTGTTTGACTAAGAAGATGTTCATTTCGCGTGACCTCTGCAAATGTCGTGCACATGTAGTAAAGGGCGCATCCATGGCGCAGATAGTAGCACGCTGAGCTGCAGACTTCTAGGTCGGCAATCAAATCTCAGTGTTAGCTGTAGATTATATATCATATATTACTACTTTATCGTATATATATATATATATATATATATATATATATATATATGATTTTGTGTTCTGATAGGATTCAGGATGGATGGTGATTGTGACGGTCTGTTAGCATCGACATATTTTATCATATTACTGACTGTTTATTTGTTTGTTTACTATTAATCATAACATGATCATAATGTTTTGAAACTATGAAAATTATTGTTCTCTATGATAGTACTATTCTTACATAGTTCTACAACAACTACCACCACCACCGCTACCACTACCACGACCACTACTACTACTACTACTCTAACGTCTAAATCGAAAATTGTTTTATAATGTTTTAAAGTCTATACTTGGTACATGTTTAACTACTTCTTTTGTCTGTAAAGCGCTTTAGGGTAATAATAATAACAACAACAACAATAACAACAACAACAACTATCACTAATAATAACAATAATAATAACAACAACAGAAAGTACGAATTACTACACAATAGCAGCCACTACTTGCTCTACTATCATGTCTGTCTTATTATCGTGTCTGCGTAGAAACGACCCAAAAATCAAACTATTTTCTCCTCCACGAAATAGAAGAAAACAGTGAAATAAAGCTAGAGTTTCCCTTAATAAATCATTATTTATTGTTTACCTTCTGTATAGACGTAGCTAGGTTTCTTAATCTCGGTGCAGCATTTACTGACTTTCTATACGCTTTCTTATTTAATATTGTACATAAATCGTATACTTTTTTTATCACACAGGAATGTCTCTCTGGATCACCGGTCGGGTTATATACACCTTTTATGGAAATTTTAATCAGTGACCTTGAATACTTTTCCGCGGAGAAATTTCAGGTTATATCTTCGCCACTATATTTAAAAGAAAAACTGCGCTAATCTGATCTAAAGTTACAAAAATTCCTGTAGCATGTGACCAATCATGTATTTACTAATGTAAGACTTCGAACAAACTGCTTCACAACAGCAAATAACATAATCCTTTTCCGCGTTTTTGTCTCGAAAATATGTTACGTAGAGTTGCCGTTGTTATGTTTAAACTGTGGTGTCAAAGTTGTTATTTTGTGTATGTAGTAACTCGCCATTGAACCACACGCCTGTGTTTTTTTACTGTGGTATCAAATGGTATGTTTTTTTACGTGCTTCCAATTTCGTACGTAGCCTGCATGTAGCCGCTTCCCTGTGGACGTGACATATTTGTCGCGTACGAAAAGCGGATTAGCTGGGCTCCACAGGCTGATGAGTAGACTAGACACATGAATAGGTCTACGATTATATAGATGCGGAACATTTTATATTTATGTATGTATAGTTTTACTTATGTATATTGAGGTATATAGGTCTCAAAGAATCTTTAGATGTTGATTTTTCTGAGCCAGTGCCACTATATATGTATCCTAAAACACACATTGCCCGTGCCAGACATCAGACCTATTTCGATTCAGATTCCTTATTACATCAATGTATGAAAAGTCTGTCGTTATTACAATATCCTTTATTCTATTAGATTTGCTATGTATAATGTAGAATCTATATTATTGTCATATTATGCGGTCTGGCGAAACGGCTTATTAATTCATACAAGATTGATGTATGTTTATTTTATATGGAGGTATAGGTCTCAAATAATGGATGTTTAGATGTTGATGTTCTGAGCCATTGCCATTATATATATATATATATATATATATGTGTGTGTGTGTGTGTGTGTGTGTGTGTGTGTGTGTGTGTGTGTGTGTGTACAGGCATACATTCTATGCAACCTGGTGAAGACCTGAATAAGTCGAAACTGGTCATTGCTACTAGGTTGAGTCGTGTTGTATCGCTGTTACAAGTATTCATCTGCATTTATTCTGATTTGTGCTTATTTTATTGAATTATACTGTGTATTAATATTTTAGTTTTCTTCTTTAGGATTTAGTTTGATTTATTCATGGGATTGGTCAATTCTTGGTTGTGGTGTACCATGCAAAACCTTGTTTTGCATCGATAATAGTTAATTGTTTATATTTAGATGAACTTTTTGTGTTTTTTCCTTACATTTTTCCTAATTATATATATATATATATATATATATATATGTGTGTGTGTGTGTGTGTGTGTAATTAAATATATTTTTCCTAGTTTCGAATTATAATTGCATACATACACACACAATGCAATATGCCCTTTTCTTATTATGCAACATTACAATATCGTGCTGCGTACTCATATCACTGTTACATATTATTTTGTTAGTGACATATTATTATTATTATTATTATTATTATTATTTACCACTACCACCTCAAGCAGTATAATCCCAAGGTTTTGGTTGCAAATGAGAAGTAAGTTATGCCTTATTTTTTCAGCTCTTTTTATACCCAATGATATGATCACTATAATCCGATTTCAGATATTTATATACATCATATTATATATAACTGGTACCGATATTGATTATGACTAATAATCGTAGGCTATTATTGATTTTTTTGTTTTGATTATGGGGTGTTTCAGTTCGTCAAATTACTTTATTTGTTTTATTCATATAAATTACTTTCTACTGGGTGGTGCTATTTACCGTACAGACAAAATATATAAAGTCAAAATGTCTAAATCCCGCCGAACAAGGCCACAATAGGCCTCTGTGGGCCTGCTGTAATAGACTTAATTGGCTGTAGATTAAAGGACTATATATGGTCACAAATAGCAGGCTAATCTATAAACCACAAAACCCAACTCGCAGTCAACAGATTATTAGCCGCAATATTAGGCTTCTAATGAGCACATCTAAACTGTCATGTGTAATCTGTGAGATAGTTTACTTCATTAAGGAGTTTGTCTAATTGGACCACCAACGGTTTTTTTTTCGTAATTAATCTTCTTGAGTGGATTTGCATTGCTTTTAGAAAAAGAAAATTCGCCACCGCCACGTCTTAATTACTGCCCACTAGACACTGATAAGGATCCGTGATGACTTCTGGGTGAATACTTCCTGACCGTAATACGGAGTAAAACATGACCGTAACACACATCGTCATTAACACTGCGCGTTGTATCGGATGATGTAGAGGTGTCCACGATGCACGTATCAACCGAGGCTGAAAGGTAAATACTGCGGGAAGTGATTTATATTGCACGTATAAGTACGGACTCGGTCAGATGAATATCAACTGTGTTTGATGAATACTGTATTTTCGTCTTGTTAAGCCGGAGAATGTCTTAAGCTATACCAATTTTGATATGACCAGTGGTTCACAATACACCCGAGAAGATAACATCATCGCGAGCACCGATAGCCGTAACGATTACAGTGGAAAGTCGAAGAACAAGATACGCACATACCATTTGAGATCTGCGCTCTATCTTCGCTTATCATAATCATTCAGAGATTATAATTTCTGGGCTCACTTGTCTTGTTGAAGTTTGAGGTAACGACCCCTGGCTGTCGCCTATTGGGCACGGCCACCTGGTGTTGGTTTCTATTATTATGATGATGGGCGAAATGGCAGTTGTTTAACGTGGTGGCACCTCAGTTTACTATAAATTTAATGTTCGAGGGAGAAAAGCATGATGACGTCAAAAACCAAAACAAACCAGCCGCGCTTTGCATTGTGGGATCTATAGGGCGGTCCACTGAGCGATAATATCGTGATAATCCCGCCATTTTAACATTAAACGTCAATGTTCCGGATCTGTTATAATCATACCAAAAACTAACTTCTGCGTACCGTTTAACTCTGCTTCGACACCGAAAAAGCCGGTACTGTTGAAAAATTGTATTCCAAAACTGAAAATCAGATTATAACTATATACTAATCGTCCGTCATTGCTACTTTATAAAATGATAGTAAAGTGTGGTATTCAACATTGTAAACTATAGTACAATAATATTCACTACATATAACAATGACTGTTAAAATGTGAGGTTCATAGTAAATCACACTAAAATTATATTTAACGAAAAGAAGAAGAATATAGTCCAGTATATTGGTAAATTTAATTTATTATTTATGGATATAATAATATGGTAAATTGTACTCCAATATTTTTATTTATGATCTGATGGATAATAATATTGTTAAATTACACTTTATTTGCGCCTTTCACTGTTTAAGTCAATTCTTACACTGACACTAATTATAAAAATTTGACTCGCAGATTGTCATTTCGTATTAAAACCAGAGAGCTTAAATATAGAGGCGTTACTCTTGCCGCGCCATGTTGAATTTTGAACCAGTGGCGCCTCCAGCGACCGGAGGTATTTCTCAGATAAACAAAAGCTCTCTGGTTGTCCACATGTGATCGTGTACATGTGTGCGATGGTTGAAATGAATTGCCAATACTAGTACTATATGTTACATAATCACATACTCTTTTATTAATAAACACTTTAATTGTGCACACATGATATTGAAGGAAACGAAGCTCTGAAACAGTAAATAAATAATTAAGTGATTTCACAGCCCAGTCACTTAATTAATTCATAGCCTACAATTTGCGATCACGTAACAGCTGATCAGAAAATAATTGAACATGGTTTAGTTATTTCACAGCTTTGTGTGTGGAAGGCGTAGTTTTTTTAATAAATGAAAACAGTTAGGTATATATGAGGTAAATGCATCCAAATATACTTTCATCACGTCAGATTATCATAGTCCATAAATTTTTATTTATTTGGATATAGACCTATAATGATACATACAGCTATTATAACGCAACCGTAATACAATTCACCATATATTCATCATGTCCGTTTATCATATATTAACTAAAAAAAATATAAGTTCATTTAAAGTCTACACCTCAATAATATAAACCATGTGCCTGCCCAGCTGAGAATAAAGAATATACATGGAATATTAACAATGTTTATGTTTGCGTTAACATGTTAGAGATAGAGAAATTAGTACTTTCATACAATAAGCGGCATCAAATCTACTGTGCCACGGGTTCATCTATAGTTACAATCAGTCATTTATTATCAAATGGACAGAATAACGCAAATTGCTTCCAGCTCTAAACAACCACTACTACAAAAATATGACATTTAGTCCAGATCTGTTTAAAGTTAGACAGAATATACCCAGAGATGTAACAGACACATTTGGTACATCAAAAATAGTTGGAATAGCATTCCTGATAAGTTGTCTGGTTCGTGAATTCCGTTTCAGTGAAATGCATATCATGCATTCTACAATTAGTATTCAAGTAATTTAAATCTTTCCTCATCATCTATCTGAACGACAACAATTAATAACCCATCTTTTACTTTTGTCAATAGAAAAAATAACAAAATGAATTTTTCTACTACTAGTTGAGGTATTTAATAATTAATTTCATAACATTTAAATTATAAATAGAAGTCCATATATACCAATAAGTACCAATTGCTTATGTTTAAAAATAAATATGTATGCAGGTGATCATGTAAATATCAGCTACTTATAATTATTGTAATTGGGAAAAATTATCTGATTATAAATGTAATTTTAGAAGTCCAATTACATTATTAACAATAATAAAGTAAAATATACCTCCTGCCCATAACATCTTCAGTGGCTCCAGTACATGTAACTGTAGGCTTATGTATATCTTACATACCCATTTTGTGATTAATAGGGTGATATTGTTCAATAAAATTTAATCAGATTTTGTCTGAAAGAAATATAGATCTAGATAGATCCTGCTTGGTCCTACTGCTTGGGTCATGTCAAGTAGGGGCGTGTCTACTTCAAATTGTTATGCTTATTTTTTAAATATCCTTTATTTAAAAAACCCAGATCATATCAAATGTTTACACTAGCTTTCATTTCCTTTCGGGGATGTCTCTATTTGTGCATACCTTTTCTGTTACTGCAGCCGAAAGCGGTGCAGAATGAACCAGTGCCATTAGGCGCCATGTTAACGAAGAGAGCTGTCCTTGACAATCTACCTGGCGCTCCTTGAATTCAAAATGATGTCCCATGTTAAAACGCGAAGTAATACGTCTTGTTATAAATAGTCTTTGTTAAAACTACCCAACGCTTCTCAGCATTTCATCCCGCGGCCAACACATGCCAACTTAAATGTTTATATTGCTTACTAGTGGCATGACAATACCGTACGCAGGAGTTATTTTTGGCATGATTATAACAGATCCGGAACATTGACGTTTAAGGTTAAAATGGCGGGATTATCACGGTATTATCGCTCAGCGGACCCCTATAAATCCCACAATGCAAAGCGCGACTGGTTTGTTTTGGTTTTTGACGTCATCATGCAATGGGTCTATTGCCTGGTTGGATGAAAAACTCCTCCTACTATAATTTCACGGCCGGGATTCGAACCTCCGGCCTCCCGCACAGTATGAAACATGGGTACTGAAGTCCCACACTCTTACCCACTAGTCCATATAGGGGGAGTCCGATCTTCCATCATTGTTGTTGGTGGTGTGTGTAAGGGTCTTTCTGAAGAAGTGAGGTTATGATGTCTGGTAGGAATGTTGATTTTCTTATGATCAATGCTGCTAGGTGGCGGTCTGGAAGTTTGTAGTCTTCTGGTACCAATCCTTGGATGCTGATATGTAGTCTGTGTAGATCGATTCAAGTCGATTAGAGATGAATCTGTCAACAAGATCGTTGAATGTGCCTGGGGTATGCTCGGCATATTCGATGACGTCTAGACTTGTAACTTCGTTAGATAGTTTGTCGGCTCGGTCGTTGCCATCAAGGTTAATGTGGCTTGGAACCCAATGGGGTTTTACTTGGATTCCACGCTGCCTGAGGGTTGATGCCGTGATGTAGATTTCTGTGATGATTTCGGGATAGGTGTGGAAATTGGCTCTGGTTAGTACCACCATAGAGTCCGAGTGGATGATGACTCTTTGATGGATAGTCCGTCTCGATATCCATATTAGAGCTGCTTTGACTCGGCTAAGGTGATCGGGGTGTGGTTTGGGATTCGGCCTCTTATTTCTTCGTCTTTTTCTTTGATGAAGCTAGGGAACTGGCGTCGGTGTATATGTTGATTCTGGGCTCACAGCGTTGCGATATGTACTACAATCGTTCGAATGGCTATAGTAAAACCCGGTTAATAAAGCACTCGTGGCCTTTCATATAGATATACTGGTTCCATATTTCGTCGAATATGGCGTATTTTCGCGTACGACGTTTCACGATTTGCTTGTAGTCATAATGTATCTGTAAACATTTGTCTTTAAATTGATTAAAATCTCCAGTTAAGGTGATTCCACATTCATGATGTCTTCTTAAAATCGAATCCAAATGAACTGTACAGACTCTCTCATGGAAGCGTTGTCCTCGTACATTGTGATATGTATTACCTGTCATGCATTCTTATGGATATAGTACAGTCACTTTAAATGATACTTCCGTTTGGTAGACGTATACTCCAATCATAACCATCGTTAACATCCCGTCAACTATACATTTTTAATTGATTGTCTTTATTCAACACGGTAGAGTTTACGGTTGTACAAACATAACCCACATTATAGTGTAATAAAGAAGAAACAGTGTTTCTGACATTAAAGAATTTGAATTAGAGGAGAGAAAGCTCACTCGATAGATAACTATGTCGGCATGGTCAACCCGTACAGTCATAACTGTCTCTGTCGAGTGTATAAGGCCAACTTTTGTATTGAATAGGAATGCGACAAAGGAGCGTTGCCGAAGGTAGCCATTAATCCGGATATCTCAGATAGAACGGCTGAGGTGCTCATCAATATGATCCCCATCGAATGTCACATCACTTTTGGATGTTGTATATTATCACACGATATGCAGCAGCACGAGTTAATATGTTTAATATTAAAATTTTGGTGAGAGGTGGAAATTGGGGAGTATTCCTAGAATATTATGCTTGAATGTCCGTTCTCTTAGCATAGAGAAATCGGACGAATTCACTATCAGTGTGTGTGTGCGCATTACAGAAAGGGGGTTTAGGAATTATATGACGACTGAATCCAATGCCTTGTCTGTGTTCAACTGTGAAAGAAAGGACACAAATTATAAAGCAGAGGGTGGAGTAGCCTGCTACGTAAAAGATAACACAGTGTATTATAGAATAGATTACACAGAGGACGAGCAGCATGAGGTTGTCTGGATACGCAAGCGGCCTAAGAGATTATCACGGCAATGTATTATAGTGTCGTGCATATATCACCAGCTTGACGATGACAATGCTTCCACGAGAGAGTGTCTGGACAGTTCATTGGATGCGATTCTAGGATGGCTTTCTACATGTGAAATCATCTTAACTGGAGATTTTCATCAGTTTAAAGACAAATGTGTACAGATACATTATGACTACAAGCAAATTATTCAATGTTGTAGGCGAAAAGACAAAATATGGACAAATATAGAACCAGCATACGAAAGGCCATGATTGATTTATGAACTTGGTTCATCAGACCACAGAATGGTGTCATTACTTATTGCAGATTATAAGACATCACTCGAAATGCACAGACAAACGGGACCGTCTCAAACGGTTGTAATCAGTGACTGTTTATCTGGAATAAGATGAGAGAATATGTGTATTCGTTATCAACGTATCAAGAATAGTTCAAATATTTCCAGGATACCATGGAAAGACTGATGGTTACTGTTTCCTACTTATGTCGACAATAGGCCATAGTATGGACACACCCTTGATAAATGATAAGTCTAGGGGTCTAGCCAGGCGCTAATGACCCGAAATATGGAACAGTTCAGAACATTTAGGAACCGAGTGAACCATGCAGCCATAAAGCTACACAGGGACTTCTACCAATCGAAGATTGCTTTCACGGGGAAAAGTATTAGGGGGGTTTTACCGACTATGTGGAAAACTACTGAAGTGATCCCCTTACCAAAGAAACGGCCACTAGGTTACGTGGAAAGCGATATGAAACCTGTATTACTGACGCCTCTTGTTCCTAAGGTATCTGAAGGATTGGTACTAAATTTGGTAGATCAGTATGTCAAACCTCAAATCGATGAATATCAATTTGGAGCAATTTCAGGAAGTTGTATCGCCGATGCTCAAAGTATGGCATGAAGCTACAGATGAACTTGGTACATATGTACTGTTGGATTAAAGTAAAGCGTTTGTGCTTAAATACTCACGATCTACTAATTAACGAGTTAAATTCAATGAATGTTCCAGCACATCTCGTACGCTGGATGGTAGCCTTTCTAATTGACAGAGTGCGCATTGAGGATATGCTATCAGATAGGGGTTGCCCAACGGAGGCCTACCACAGGGTACTTTGTCAGGACTTAAAGACTTTCTTGTACACATTAATGAATTACGTACACCACATCCACCGTATAAATACGTTGATCACGGAACATTATTTGTAAACAACATAGTACGTGTGTAATCCGGGAATCGGTTGATAGATTTCCACAATGATCTGATGATAATCAAATGAAACTTAAATAAAACTAAAGAAATTATTATTTGTTTGCTTCTGTAAAGATAAATCTCGATGTATGTAGGGTTATTCCTGATATTAAGGTTAGCGAAACAGATATTGAACGGGTTAAACAAGCAGCGGTATTGGACATTGTACTAGGTGACGATCTAAACTGGAACTCGCTGGTAGAGAGTATTGTATCCAAAACTACGAAAAGGGTATCTATATGGTGTACCAGCTAAAGAGAGCAGGCATCGCTCAGCATGATTTAGTTAGGCAATATACGTCAGTAATCAGACCAGTCTTAGAAGACCCGTTTTATAAGACGTACATGTACACGTCATTACCCACATACCTGTCTGATAACATAGAAATTATCTAAAAACGATCGATCAAAGTCACTCACTCTATACATCCCTCTGATGAGGCATTACTGGTCACATGTATACCAACTTTGCACGAGAGACGCAGTGATCTATACGAAATATATGTCAACAAACTGAAACGTCATGACCATAGGCTAAACAAGTTATTACCAAGTGAGTCATATAATCCGAGGTCCTGTGATGAATTTTATGTTCTTAATGCAAGCACACATCGATACAAACATTCATTTATCCCTTGGTGTCTAAAGTAATTCCAGTAATAGTTCGGATTATTTTAGTTATGAATTTATATAAAGCTGACAATTCCTTTATATCATATATATATATATATATATATATTCGTATTGGTTAGTTGGAAGTAATGTTTTGTCTTTTCCTTTAACTAGTATGTGAGCTTATTATCACTTAATTAATGCATGTCACAATCCAACTATTTTATTTGTAGTTGCTAATAAACATATTCTTATTATTATTATAACACCAATATCATAAATGATATGTTGCAAGTCTGAAGTCTATACAAATATACACAAACACGCGCGCGGGCACGCACGCATGCACACCGGCTACTCAGATACATGCAAATACGAGTCATGTAATTATCAAAAAGGCACCATCAGTGTTTATTAGAACAGAACTTAAACTTGTAAAAAATGTATAAACCAATTTCTTTTCAGTTTTTAATGTTATCATTTTTAATCTCAATGTATTAGTAACTGCAGGTTCGAAGTAAATCAGAAAGGACCAAACATGAAAGTTCTTTAGCAGAAACATTACTACTAATTGTCCTTGATAAAATATTTCACCGTATTTACAATACAAAATCACATTAACAGCTGTGTCGGAAATAATTAAAAGCAATGTTGTTATGAATAACTTTATGCAAAACTAAAAGCATAGATCTATCTGTGCTACATGTCTGATACCGGATAATATACAATCTATATGTTCAATATGTGAAAGACGCTGCGTATGAAAAAAAGCTGGATACGGTATATAACATTTAGCACAAATATGTCAGTGGTCTTGTTAAGAAATAAAGTAGGGGGTGTCCAACAAAAAGTACCAGGGTCAGATATTGATAGGCCACAAGGGTCTACACAATGGCACAAAGCGACGGCTCAGGAAAGTAGCCGGGTCTCTATTTGAAGGTTGGCGGTTCAAATGACCTGGGTCCCGGTTTCTAACAAAACCACTGTATGCACAAAGAAGCAATTTTTTTAATTCAAATATACTATTGGGCTGTTGTTTCAACGTATGATCATTAAAATGAATACGAATATTAAATATAATGGTGTTATTGAACTGGACGTACTGGAATATATATATTTATATATGTGAGAGCAGAAGGACTTCTTCTGGATCACGGCTTCACAAAGCCTCTTGTCACTGGCTATTCTATGTACACAACCACGGAGGCCAAAAAGTCATCTATCGGCAATCAAATGGTGGTTATTTGGGAACACGATCTGATTAACTGTGGCTAAATAGACAGGTAGACTTCAATGGCAGCAACACAATCGGCACTTCGGTTTCGGTTGTTTACGATTAGGCCTTGGAATCCTTGGGGTAAGGATCCTGCTCGATCTGGAATGAGAGGAAATACAAATAGGCAAATAGTTAATGACATGTATAGAGTTTTAGTTTGATGGAACTGTCTATTCAATAAAGAATCGCAACATTCTATAAATACCAGCATTATAAATGTCACACACGTGTTTATATTGTTTAGTTCTGCCCAGCATAAAATTCGAGAACATTATATTAAGTGCACACCGTATGCTTTCTTTTGGTTGAGCTCTCGACAAATCACTGACTTCAGACAAGTTCTGTCACTTCATCATCACCACACACACACACGCACACACACCTGTACTATGCTCCATATATTTATGTTAATACAAATGATCTAAAGTGTTTGGATGGGAAGGGGACAAAGTATTCCCGGAATTCTAATGACATATTAGTTATCAATTAACAGACTGTTCGGGTCAGGCTGTCAACTGTAGTGGAGTGAAAGATTAAAATACTGGAGATGGGTGGGGGTGGGGCGGATTTGGAGAAGAAGTACCTGAAAGCCTAAGGGCCCAGCCATGGGTTAAAGCGACACAGCTAAATTACTTAAACAAATCAAGATAAATCACTGAACAGAAAAGATGTGTACAGTGACCGACATATTATGAACACCGAAGGTCAGAAATATCATGAAAATCTTCCCAAAAGATTGATGCCCAAGTCAGGAGAATGAATGAATGTTTTGCTTAGCTCCAGTGCTGGCTTTAGACATTAAACATATGGTCGAGGGCTCACGTTCTAGGAAAATGAGATGATCGGATTGAATTTATTTGTTATTGGATGACCCATCCCTCAAACACATGTGAAGGTGGGATTCAATCTGACAACCTGACGTTCTACAGTGCAATTCTACCAAATGCACCGCAGAAGTATTACTAGATGATGATGATTGATGTTTTATGGCCACTTTTGTGCACGTGGTAGGCTAAATGGGCCGAGCGACCTCCAAATGTAATGAAGCGAAGTCAAAGATGAAACACCCTTCACATATGCCCATGCCGAGATTCGAACTCAGGTGGTAGTGACTATCTTCCAACGTGCTACCAGTTAGACTACGGAGGTGCCCAGAAGTATTACTAGAACTGATGGAAACTCAACAAAAAAAAAAAAAAAACAATATGCACACCCTGATTTGAGTTTTAAAGAAAATTCACCATTTCAACTTTACAGTAATGGTATTTGTTTGAGTAGGTTCCCAGAAGTGAACTTTGCAGCGCTACATGAGGACAGCCATTCCAGCTCAATAGGATGTATGTTAAATTAGAACATATGCACTAAAGGCATGTGGGTGGGTAGAGTGGTTCAGTGTGGACACGTATGATCCTAAATGTTTTGTCCTGTCTTATTATACGTGCATTATTATTATTTTTTCTTCTAAGCTGTGGAATACCTTTACACTTAATACTGATATTATCTTGTTAAACATATTAAACAATAAAACAGTGTTTTCAGGTTACAGTCTACACGACGCTATTCCATGGCTTGGGACTGTATAATACTAACTATGATACAATCTTTACATAAATAATATATTTCATGTGTTTTCATAAATAATATATTTCATGTGTTTTCATACAGTTCCGAAATAAAATTGATTGATTGATTGAAATGTTTTAGATCTGGATGCGACTGTGTAAATCTACCAAAAGTTTTGCTGTTCTGCTGTGTGTGATGTTATATTGCTGTAAGTATATGGTCTTAATAAATCTGTTTCATAACTTACCTCTACTTTAAATATAAGAGAACATGAAAATTTATTAATAAAGTTAATTGGCAATTTATAAATCATTCTCTATTTTGTACAAACACACACAGGTACACACACATAGAGATATAGATTGTTAGATAGATAGAGAGTGAGCGAGAGAGAGACAGAGAATCATGTTATAAAGTTCACAAAACATGACTAATAAAACATAATGTTTTTTATGGAATATTGTCTGGTAGAAATAATTAATACTAAGTGATATATTAGTTGCACTGTGTAAAATTGCCAACAAAGCTAGATCATATAAAGCATTTGTTTCTGTTAAGATGATTATTTCACATAGTCACTTATTTTGAAACTAGTTCAAAATAAAAGTTACAAGCTTTCCTTCAACATTCTTAAATTGGTTATCTTGAACTTATAATCGCACACTATGTAAATTCAAAACAATAAGCTTTTACTACATATACGGAAAACACACACACAGACACACATGCGCGAACACATGTTATATGTCTTGATGCAAAAAGGTGAATGGCTCAGATTATACAATGAATATGCTGAGAAGAAAAACATCTTGCAAAAATTATGCTTTATCAGATTTCACATATTCAGGTGGTCAGTTTGAACATGCATTCATTTACACGGATCAGGTAGCAGATGCACATTACTGATACATAGTTCTGAATGTTGTCCTGCCTTATTGTAAATATCGACATAAGTTCTGAACAATCACACAAAAATGGCAGGACATATCACAAACATGTATCTTTTGGAATCAAACTAAAACTAAAACAGTATCACTGCAGATTGTTTGTGTCTGCGTTTTCTAGGGATCGGTAATGCAATTAGTGTCAGATCGGTGTTGGGTTTGTCTTTTCAAATATATATTAGACTAGGAAATAATGGCAAAAATGTTAAGTGAAACAAATCAACAATTTTCCATTCACCAGAATGTCGCATCACCCACACCAAACCATTGCTTAGTTTACTTATAACTCGGCTATGTTTTAGCTTCTGAATGAATCAAACTGGTACTTTTCCGAGCTTATCAATATCTTTATTTATTCTTTTGTTTTTCTCCAACCATGTGAACATATTCTCTTTTAAATGGACAGATATTGATGGAAATGTTCCAAGTTAGTGGAATTTCTTTGCAGACTAGACCACAAATGGCTAATTGAAGTTTCATGTTCGAGTGTGGCGAGCCTCTATCATGGTGATAGTTAGTCAAATATTAGTTCACATCTGGTTAGAATGAACCACAGATGATTTTGTCTGACTCAGATTTACTCAATTTCAGTAGATATGAGACTGCCACATGATGCATCAATGCTAATAGATGATGAATAATGGTCAACTACGAGAGGTTTGTGAATTGCTCAGAAAACAAAGATATCAGTATTTCTGGTATATTAAAAATGTATAAATGTTTATGTCAGTCAAAAATGAAGAATCTGCCAAGCATTATTTTTATAGAAAGAAATATACTAGTAAGTAAATTTATCATCATTTATTTGATAAAAAATGTATAAATAGTCTTTAATATGACATAGAAAATATTATTTCAGATGTAATTTGACTGGAAACAATTATACAATAGAAAAAGTATAAAGTTCAGTAACAAACCCTAGTAACAATAAGAAATGGCATATGTTGTTACAATGTTAGTGATTAGCATTATACACAAGCATGATTAAGAGAGAGCTTATAAAAATAAATGTGAGCTAATATTATTTACATAATGGTAAATCTGTTATGGGTTAAATATTACTGAAGATTTGTTAGCAGATCTATCAGCATTAACACAGCACCAAACTACATTTTAGTATCGCAGTTGAACATGTTGACGTATTGAGGTACCTTGGTCATGGAAGAATTTACTTCGCCAACTTCACCAGAGTATGCCATGTTTGTGTTAGAAGCTGGATGATGGTACATTTCTACATCATAATCAGGGTTCTTCTCTGGTATTGATGAGGCTCCACTGGATGTTGATGCTCTGGAGGGTGCCAATTCCTGAAAAGATGCAAATTTAAAGGTGATTAAATTTAATTCAGTAAAGTGTCATGTCCAGAATACATATCACTATTATTATTGTTAATATTATTATTATTACTATTATTAGATTAGTTTATTATCATTATTATTTTCATCATCATCATCATCATCATCTTTATGCATTTGGACTGATTATTATTGAAAGAGAAGGCAGAATACAAGATAAATATTGATAGATTTAAATCATTGAAATAGATAGACTCTCACTGGCATGTATTTATAAACCCCTGGATTCATACAACTGCTTAAACAAAATGATTTTTTTTTCTATGCACAAGTATGAAAACTATAATCTACAAAGGGACCTAGATAGATATTGCCTCTTCTTCAAGGTTAAACTGGAATCAAACAGTAGAAATTTTATCACTGCAGCACATACATGAGCTAATATATAGTACCATATCAGATGAGTGTTGATATGAGATATTCTAGTATCTATTGGTTACAAACTGTTTGATGAATGAGTAGTAGTCTTGATATTGTAGAGATCAAAAGTCTTGGGATGTGAAGGTTCCAGAAAATATACTTATCATTGTCAAGTAAAGAGAATTCTGATTACAAATGAATTTGGTGATGTGTAGTTAGAACTAAGAGTTCAAAAGCTTAACATTTTGTATATAGAATCAGCGACTAAGTTTAAACCAAAGGTGGTTCACCAGTATTGTAAATCACACCATACATTGTAAACACAAGTCTACGTTATGATCAGAATTGCATTTGGGTAGAATGGAGAAGACACTGCATTGCTTTTGTTCACATTGGCACAAAAAGCAATCGATGATGATTGATGTTTTATGGCTACTTTTGTGCACATGTTAGGCTAAATGGGCTGAGCAACTCCCATAGGTAAGGAAGCAAAGACAAAGATGAAACACCCTTCAGATACGCCCATGCTGAGATTCAAACTCGAGTGGTAGTGATCTGTGGTCCAACACGCTACCAGTTAGACCACAGAGGCGCCCCCAAAAAGCAATTGACTGGCCACTGAGAGGTCAATTGATCATATATCAGTTTTATAAATATTATACATATATACATGGAAAAGATGAATACCATTTATAACAGAATGTCTATTGTATAGGAAAATCAGCAAAAGGTATTTATTAGATATATCAAATCACATAAAATAGGTAAATATTAACAGAAATAATAATTAATTGCAAACAATCAGTTGCAAAAAAAATGTATGCAATTTTTTGTTAGGCCAGTGCCATCTATTCAAATAAAACTGTCCTATAAAAATTCTAAACAAACACTTAGTTAGATATAATGGATTTCTTGTGAAAGTACATTTCATAAAAAAAGGAACTGTCATTTGTGGTCCACCATTTTGCAATTAATTACAATAAAGTGGGAGAATTTGCAATACAGCAGACAAGTGTGTGCATGTGTGTGTGTGTGTTTGTCTGAAAATGCATATGCATGCTATTTATGTTTGTATTAGTTATATATTTTGTTCGTCAAGGAATATCTCCAATATAAGCATACTGTGCTTCTAATGTTGTACTAATTTGTGAGTTATACGGAACTGTATGATGTTTATTCAAATTCTGAAGGGGGATTTAGTTAAAAGAATTATTACTATTTATTTCTTCTTCTATATAAATAAAAAACAATATGTGTTTGTCTGTGCACACACAAAAAAACAACTAATTTGCCAGGTGGTGGTCTTTTATGCTGGGTATCTGGTGTTATTTGAGTTCTTATAACTCTCAGTAAAGCTTCATTTTAATGCAAACACACACACACACACACACACACACACAAATGTGTATGTGTTTGCAAACAATTCTCAAAAATGGTTTTAACAGCACTGAATATGACATTGGAATATGACATTGATTATATGTAGCCCAAGCTTTAAAGTTTGCACATAGCGCATATTTTACACTAGTTCTAAACTATGTTTTACCTTCATGTTACAACACCTAGAACATATATGATATGACATATAATACTGTTTTGTTTTGATGTTTTAAATAGTGGGTGAAGTTGGCAATTCTACATTAACATAGCTTTAATAGGAAAGGTAAATGTTGCTATTTCATGACGACAGCAGGTTAACGGATACAAATGACATACAAAGGTAATAAGGCAATGTGAAAAATGAAAGGCACTACAGATCTGTGGCCAATCATTCTACGTGGAGTTCTAACAGAAGTAGGCAGCATATGCGAACTGAATACAATCAAATGCGACTATTTACTTCCACAAGTAATTCAATCACATATCAATAGTGTGTGTGTATTATGCAATATTCTGAGCAGATGAAATTAGATACATCCCAATCATATTGAAAGTTAAGAGCCAAAATAAAAAAATAAAAATGGTCACTGCTAGAGAGCTTTATATCATCATTGGGTTATTAACATCCAACCCAGCATAATTAAGTACTCAGTTAACATTTGACTCTTGTGGAGGCAACATTTATCATAGAATGAAAAACAACTTTGATTGAGTGTCGTGATTATATGAAACTTACCTGATTTGATATTTGGCTGATGCGCCATTTGTATTCTTTCCATCTTTTGTCCATTTCCTTCTTCTCTTTAAACCGACACAACTAACAGAAATAAAGTTAAATACGATTAATAATTAGTAAACAGAACTGACAAATTATTGGCAATATTATTAATATTATTGAAATTGTTTTTTGGGGGGGGCGGAGGAATCAAGCCAGAATAAACCTTTGTTGCCTTTAGGTGATTTGACATGATTCTGCATTATAACCTATTCATTATAATCAAGAATTACCATGTAAATGCCAAATATGACGACCAACAGCAAAACAATACAGATGCAGATCAGTGCAATATATCCAGGTGAGAATTGAGATGACGAAGTTGAAGTGGATGGCTTCTTTATTATCTTCTGATCATATCCTAAAGTGTATTCACTTTGTACAGCAGGCATCTTTACTCCGTTATACTCCAAAACAAATTTATCAGCATTAGAGGCAAGGTAATCTTCTTTGGCTATGGCAGCTGTGGTCTCCTTGTCATCGTCTTCAACACTGAGTTCATATTCCATAATGATGCTACCTTTACGGATCTGTAAGCAGGAAAGACAGATTTTCTAATTTTATTGGAAATTGAAAGTAACCGAACCATATATAGTATTAATGATTGTGATAAATAAAGAAAACAAGACAGACTCAAATCATCATAGTGCTATTGATTATTGATTATCTACAATAAAATAGAGTTATTCAATATGTTTAAATGAGTGAATTATACTTTGTTTAGCTACACACACGCACACACACACACACACACTCCATTTTCTAATATAGTTCTAATGAAGAACAAAACTGAATAGTTATTTTTAGGTCTCAACTCTGTCATGACCTATGCGACACATTTCAGTAACGAAAGAGGAAATTATAAACAAATAAATTGCAGTCTTCTACTCTAGATGTATGAGTAGTACAGATATAGTGAACATCTTATACGAGTCAAAACAGACCAATAAAAACAAGTATTCACATGATACATCATGCTATAGCAGCTACAAGGGATGTTTCATGCTAGACATCTCAAGCTACATTGGCTATAAAATATAGCTTACATAAATTTGTATATAATTTCACTTAGATTACAGATTGCCTGATAAGTGGTATATCATCATGGGATGGAACTGGACCCCAGTCAGTAGCTTGTTGTTTGGACAATTCTTTCATAAAATGATGATGGATTTTTAACATCATCAGGAGTATCAGGTTACTGCATATAACTACTGACCTGTGTCACACTGATTCTTTTCTCGTTAATCCCTATGAAGTTTGACAGTTCACTAACAAAGATGCTGGAGTTAAAAATTTGAATAATTTAAGTTACAAAGAGACTAGTATCATAGCATAAGAGAATAATAATGATTTAACAAGAATAAGAACAACAACAGCATAACTGTAGCAACAATTTATTTTAATAATATGTCCTTTCTTTCAGGAAACACTTATATACATTTAGCTTGAAATATTCGATGGTGAACCATTATTTACACAAAAAAAGTTAACAGCTAAAACTTAAATGGTAATTTACTGTTGCTTTTATAGATCACTGTTAATCTATTTCTTACTAGATATATAAAAATGGACTCAGACTGTGCATACCTTTCAAATTTGTCTCTGTTTCTCATGACCATGTTGTAGTCACCATTCAGAGTCATCTTAGCTTTGATCATATTAGGGGCTAGTTGATCTGTATATATATATATATATATATATATATATATATATATATGTGTGTGTGTGTGTGTGTGTGTGTGTGTGTGTGTGTGTGTATGTGTGTGTGTGTGACAAAATATGTAGCAAATATATTGATGAAGCATATCATAATGAACAAAATAATAAGTTTACTT